>CM023131.1:18259230-18469808 GCA_013133815.1 Cromileptes altivelis | reverse complement strand
GCAACAGCTCAGTAAACCGCATTAAATCCCATACAACAAGTTCAGCAGTCTTGCTTAGCCCGTACATCTGTGATAAAGCTATGCCCAGTTGTTATATTGCCAATCCTTGATTGGATGGAAGAAAGAGTTGCTTTGTGGTGTGGTGCTTTGTTAGCAGTCTTTGTTGTGTCCTTGTTCCAAAGGTGCAGATCCGAGAAAGCCGCTCGCTCGGGGTCCGTGCAGAGGTAGATGCTGGGTTGCTAATTCACAGACAAAGCACTTGTCATATGCTGGACACACTTTCCCCACAAATACGACATGCTAATGCTTTTAGCACAAGCCTATGGCATTTTACATACCGCCGCCAACGCGTAAGGTCTCGTGGATGGCGCCTGTGGCGCAGCAGTAGTAAGGAAGGGTGGCGCGTGCGCATTGGTGGTTCAGTGGTAGAATTCTCGCTTCCCACGCGGGAGACCCGGGTCCGATTCCCGGCCAATGCACTGAGCTTTCCCCCACGGTTAGCAATCAGCCCTTGCACGGCTTCTTCATCTTCTGGCAGTTAATACCTGAGGGGTTTACCGCTAAGCAGGATCGGCTGCTTAGCGAGGTATGCCGAGTCTGAAGCCACAGCTTTGCCGTCCCACGAAGGCGGCCCTCTTTTAACCTGGATATACGGCCATGGTCATTCATGCTACCGACTTAACCTGGCCTGGACTAGTTTTTGTTGGGTATTTGGGCTGGAAATCAGCTAAAAAAAAAAAAAAAAGCACCTTTCACCGATCCTTTGACAAGCGTCAACTCTGTGGTGAATGTCAGTCTATGAACGGTGCAGATTCTCATCGGAGGGAACACGCTGTAAATGAGCTTTGTCCAACTTGATGCAACGTTACATTAGTAATGCCGCTGAAGAAAAGAAGCAACCAGTAGCGCATAGCCTTTGTGTGTCAGGTTGCAGGTTGTTTTGTTGTCTTTGCCCTGGGAACAAACTGCATCTCAGTGCTGCAGAAAATGGGGGCAAAAGTATTGTTTTATTCTATTCACAAGGTTGTTCTTGCTGTTTGTGAGCTAGCAAAATTGACTGTGTGATTGATTTGTCACCCATGGGATACCACACGAAAAGCGATACCAGTGAATTTTCTTCTCCCCTCGCCTCTCAGAGTCGAGGGTAGCGCGTCGTAGACAGACCAATGGGAGAGGACCAGGTTTTTCTGCTGTGATGTGGGCCTCGTCGGTGTTGTGGATGAAGCGGTGATGTGAGCATTGGTGGTTCAGTGGTAGAATTCTCGCCTGCCACGCGGGAGACCCGGGTCCGATTCCCGGCCAATGCACTGAGCTTTTAGTGCCGTCTTCAGTCGGCCCTTGGCCATCCAGGGCATTTTCGTGCTGAGGACAAGCAGTCATTTCTGTTCACGTGAGACAAAAGATGCTGTAGATTTGACTCGTGCTGTTTGGCTGCTTTTTGTGCCTCGTTGGCGCAGTAGGCAGCGCGTCAGTCTCATAATCTGAAGGTCGTGAGTTCGAGCCTCACACGGGGCAGGTGTTGTTTTTTTTTTTTCTTTTCTTTTCTTTGTCCTAGCCTGGAATTATGCGCAGTGAACGACACGACTCGAACCGGCGCCTGGGCGATGTTCAGGCTGCACTTGTCAGCATTGGTGGTTCAGTGGTAGAATTCTCGCCTGCCACGCGGGAGGCCCGGGTTCGATTCCCGGCCAATGCACTATACCTTTGACTCGCTGACGATGAAGATGTAAATATGTCATGGTGCATCCATGGCAGAGCCTGACAGCCCCGGACAGTGAAAGACAGCACTTTGATTGACACTTGAGCTGAGGCCACCGGAAGAGGTTTGGATGTGAGTAAAGGAAACAGACAGCTAAAGTCAAGAGGGAGTGGGATTGAAGCAAAGTGCTTACAGAAGAGAGGCCACTGTTTTTTCCTTTAGCCATGGAGCTCTTGAGCAGAAACGGTTTTTAAAGGTTTGCTAGGGCGTGGACAAAATCCTTTGTTCTTTCTACATGGGGTTGTGTTGTTAATGTCCCAAGTGGCAAACTGGCATCTCCAGTCCGTCCTGTGGAACTTCTGGTCTCTCTTTTCGGTCTCCATAGCAGCAGACTAACGCCGCCTGCTGCTACGGACAGCGATTTTCCTCTCACGCAGGTGCAGAACATACGTGCTGGTTGGCGGTTGGCGGTTGGCGGTACAGCAATACGCGGGGTCAGACTGACAGAGTGTTTTCCTTTACAGGAGAAAAGACATAACTGTTAGGCAAGAGTAATTAAGAAATTGCCATAGACAGCGTAACTGGAAACAAAAACAGCCGTGGCACTCCCCGTCGGGGAATCGAACCCCGGTCTCCCGCGTGACAGGCGGGGATACTCACCACTATACTAACGAGGAGATGTCAGGTGCTGCGCAGGCCTCTGCGCGGCAGGCCCCGGTTCGATCCCCGGCCGATGCAACACCGCCATGTTAGGCTGTTACTGTAGTGTTAAGCGGGATTTAAACTCGTACGGTGAGCATTTACACTTGAGCCGTGGTGTGTCTGTGTCACTCTGCGGTTACACCTCCAGAACACTAGTCGGCGGCTGGGTTTCTGTGAAGTGCTGTAAAGTTTTGTTGATTCAAAACACACATGAAACATGGCTTGAACGTGACCATTTCAAACACAAGTCGGCAAATCGCCGTCACGAGGGCCGGCAGCATTCTCAGACCGGCAGCATTCTCAGACAAAGCACTTGTCTTTTGCTGGACTCATTTTCCCCACAAATACAACATGCTAACCTTTTTAGCACAAGCCTATGGCATTTTACATGGTATAAATTAGCCAAGCGGCTAGTAGCGGACGTTTTTCTCTGCTCCAAGGACAAGGACAGAGGACAAGAAGAACAACAACAGCGACATTTAACAAAGGTAACGTTCCTAAACTCTGCTCCCTTGACCCTGTGATCACAATTTATGGTCAATTCTTTCGCCCTGTAGTCATTAAAGTAAATATTGGGTTCATCTACCACAAGCCACAAATCTTCCCAATATTCTGACACTAAAGCTGCATTTTTCATCTGCACAGATCAAAAGAAAGTTAACTTTGTTTGAGCCCTGTCCGTCTCAGAAAACAAGTTCTCGCGAGATCTCGTGAACTTGATAAACAGGCAGTAAAATCACAGTTAGCTTACAAACAGTTTTTTACCGCTAGTAATAAATAAAAAATGCCCAAGCTTTGTGCACCAATAGGCTGTAATAATAGGAAGAATGTATTTTCATTCCACCTGCTTCTCGATTTGCATACACAGACATCCACAGAGCCTCTGTTCAACACGGTGGTGGGGAGGAGGGGGTTGAGGGAGAACAGGATCTGATTGGAGGGAGAGCTAACCACGCCCACTTAGGAGACAGGAAGAGTAACCGTTTTCTTAACATTGGATAAGCCTACGGTTGGGTATCTCCCTTCATCCAGTATCTCTGACCCAACTTATGCTTATACTTCCCATAAGCCACTTTTTCAGTCTGACCATTCACAGACCAGCCCATATTGTCCATATAAGGCCAATATGTCTGTATATAGCCTTTAATTCAATTCAATTCAGTTTCATTTATACAGCGCCAATTCATAACACAGGTTCTCTCAAGGCACTTTACATGTACAGCAGGTCATTGGAAGTTGGTTCCACAGTGGAGGAGCCTGATAGCCCAAGGCTCAAAAACACAACACACCTGAAATGACAAAAACATCCTACCCACACATATTCCATACAACATGTTATGGAGCAATCAGCAAGTGATAGGTAGAACTATAAAAGCAAAATAAAACAACATGATACGTAGAGTGGTTGGTGCTGCATGTCAACATAATAAATGGTTCAGGCTGAATAAGCAATAAATGGATATTAGAAAGTGTCTAAGAAAGAATGGTCTTAAAAAGTAGATACCTAAGTTTAGAAAAAACAAAACATTGATAAGTCAAGCTGAAAAAATTGCATTAAAGAGCATATATATAAACACATTACCCATTCATGAGTCTGATAGATTTGGGCTTGAAACTTGACATGGCGTCATCTGTATCTCTGGCCTGAGGGTAGAAGACTGTATGAGCCATAGACCGTGGAACCGGGGGGCCATGGCCCGGGTAACTTTTGTGCTCTGACATAGAGGCTGCATTGGGAAATATTGTGGGAGCGGGCGGTTTGAACTTTGCTGTGGGCGGGAAAAACACTGTGGGATCAGGATGTAGCCTATTTTTATTTATTTTTATTTTTTTTAAAAAAAGGTGTAATAGTCATTTTGATCCACACTCCACCAGTTGGTGGTGGTAATGGGCCAATTCGCTGTTTGCCAACCTTCATTAAACAGTAGAAGAAAAAGAAGAAGAAGAAGAAGATGTAGCCTAGCGACAGGATGTCAACACAGGAACAGGAAGCGTTTCCACTCCATATTTATTCATAAATGAACGAATATGCCCTGAACCAGCTTTCATACCAATTTGCCACTTCCTCCACCTGTCTGTCTGTCTGTCTGTCAGCTCCATCTGTCATGAGACAAACATGAAAGAAGATGTGCAGTTTATTGTGTTTTACCGGCGACGAGCTCTCATTACGAGCGACTATTACGCACGTCTGCGTGCTCTTTATAACTCACTGTGTGAACCTATGTTGCATAATAAAGATTTGCCCCCTCGTAATTTTTAACCGCTCCCTCAGTAACTTCATCCTGGCGCCAGGCTTGCCTTAACCTCAATCACTGCGTGATTATATAAAGGTAGAAAAATAGCTTAAATAAATACAGAGGAGGAGAACAGAATATGAAACAGCCTTTAGGCCTACTTCATTAAAAACTAAATGAAAACAACAAAATAGGAGCGCTATTCCTGACCAGTGCGTCAAAAGACATGCAGGCCAGGGGAACGAAACAAACAACCCCATGAATCTCTTCATTAATAGCCTATAAAATGACGTGTTTTCTCCTGGGGGATGGGAGAAGACACAAAATCAATGCATCTCTATTATTGTGCGGGCATAAATTCTCAGAGTTTTGTGGGAGCGGGCGGGATGAGTTTTGGTTGTGGTTGTGGACTGGATGTACTTTGTTGTTTGCTGTAGTTTCATCTGTGCGTTTATGTATAAATAGGCTTGGCCTGTTGTGTGCGAATGTTAGAGTGGGATCAGAGGGGTTAATCTGAGCAAGCATGTGTTCGTGTTCATGCGTGTACTGTAGATGTGACTGTGTGGTGTCGGAATAAAAAAGTGCTCAACGCAACGTTATTTAATACATCAGTAATATTGTCTGTTTCAATGCAAATGCATAATGTTAACTGGCTACCTGGACTAAATATAAGCAAGCTCACCATTTAATGATCTCTGGACATGTTGAGTTTATTTTAAATTGTAAATAAATTGTTCTGTATTAACATAATTCTACTTTTTTCCCCTTTTCACGGATATATGCAGTGTCGGAGATAGTAGATGGAGAGGTGGCAATTCGGGTAAGATGCCGCAGATCAATGAGGAAAAGAGAGCAGCCACAGTACCTCCAGGTTGCCTATATGAAGAGTTAAACGCTGGGTTGGAAATTAATTTAGGCTACTGTGTCAAAATGTCTACTTTGTACACTATACCATGCTAGAGCAGGCTATAGTTACATGCATCAACCACTTTAATAATTGACACAGGTGCAGATTAATGTGCTTACAAGGCACAGGTTAAGGCACTTAAAACTATTCAAATAAACACTAAATATATAATAAATGTGCTTTAAACATCATAAATAACATTCAAGTGTGTAAAAATTACACTTAAAACTCAAATACATCAGCTTAATCAATGTACTTGAACACAAAACATGTTTTCTACTGCACAGTATGAATGGACAGAAATCGCCATTAGCCGCTAGCCTATTGGTCGTTTCCGTTAGCGGTAAGATAATAATATGAAGCCCTAGCTGCTAGCCAGTAACACTGATAGTAATGAGCCAATATAACTGAGGAGCGCTAGCCACTAGCTGTTAGCTCAACCTGATCTCACAGAAATACGTGAAATGACCACGACCTCTTAACACTGCATTCCTTGGTGGCAGCACGTAATGGGTTGAAATTACGTGCTGCCACCACGAAAACAATGCCAATGTAAAGTCAATTAGGATCCTCTCCCGTGGTGGACACACGGATTCCCTGATTCAATTACGTCACGTCACGTCAACCTCGTTTTCCTCAATGATATCTTTAACATTCCTGTATACACACAAAAACGCGGAAATGTTCTTGATATTCAAACGGCAAATATATTCCTCTGTTATAATTTCCCACCAATAATAATAATATTGATAATAACATGATAATTCGGCTGTTCTAGATATTTGTTATAGCCTATTCAAATATTCAATTCCAAAAACGCTGTTTCTAGAGAATATCTGAAAAATATCTGAAATGAACCATCATGCCTACTTTTTCTTAACATATTTCATCTAGGTGCAGTGTCATTACTAGTTCAGCTTTACTAGACATTTGATATATTCAGTAGATGTATCTTTTTACGACCCTGTTTTACAACAAGCCGCAAAAAACCTACCATCCCAAAAACGCCGTTTTTAGAGTACTATCTAAAATAACTACGATTAGCCAACATCCTTGCTTTTTTTCTTAACATAGTTCCTCTAGATGCAGTGTAATAACTATTTTATCCATATCTGACAGCACCCTCAGTTGTTGACTACACTCACATGATAGCTGAGGTCAAGAGCTCTCTATAACAGTTGGTCCCATGTCTGTACCCCCTTTAGCTGCTGAGTTATAAGCCCTCAAACACTGAGGTCAAGGTTCAGAGGTCAATGGCTGAAAGCAGGAGCCATGTAGAATCTTCATACTGACATATGTTACTCTCCAGGTTGAGACCTTTCCAATGATGTATTTGGTTTAGCTCTACGACAAAGTTTAGATTTTTTCATTTTTTGGACACAAGCCATGCCAGGTGTAGTTTCAGAGAGCACTTTGAAGGCCCAGTGTATAAAATGAGTTTTGTTTGTTTCTTTGCTTGTTTTTTTCTTTTTTACTGTAGATGAGTCATCCTCAGACAATACAATACTACTAAAAAGTAAAACCAATAATAACAATAATGAAATAAGCAAAAAATAATATTAAAATCATATTGAAATTTTAAAATCTATTTTCAGAGTGGAATGGTAGTCTAATAGATAACTTAGATAATATTTAATATTGTTTAGACACTTTATTATTGCTTAGATACTATTTAGCCTATTATTGTATTTACTTTTAGCATGTTCTACTTTTGAGTAATTTCCGAGAAGTTATGATAAAAAAAAAAAAAAAAATTACAGACTATGGAGACAACCTCTTCAGTGTCTCACGTCAATTAATTAACACTATTTGTTGGCTTTTTATAATGCCTTTTTTTCTGCTGTCTCCAGTTGAGAGTGGTGATTTGCTAAATACATTCTACAATAATAATTAGATTAACATTTGGTGTATAATATTGTTGGCTATATTACGCATTTTAATAAAAAAACGGAAGAATAAAAGAAATAAACACCAAAATAATTACTTTTTTTAATTGATACTCCTCTCTGACACACACACACGGAACATGCAAATGAATGAATGAATGAATGAATGGGAGAACATTAGAAGTGGTTCAGCCACAGTCCCGCCAGCTGGCGTGGTCACATTGAGATTACATTTGTTTTTTATTACTAACAAAATGTTTTATATTGACCGTATGAATGGTTTCGTTTTCAAATAAATATTTGGAAACGAAAATATGTTTTGGTGTACTTTTACAGAGTTTTGCAATATGTATATAGCCTACCTGTATCAAAATGTATAGGCTAATTTTCAGCAGAGGTTTGTGTGACAGCTGCCACGGTCGGAGGTATAACCAGCGGGGCAGCCGCTGGTTCTGTGGCGCTGGCTTGGGGTCCGCTCTCCCCTGGTGGAGTGGAGGGTGGCCGGGTTGCCAGGGGCAGACGACTCCATGTGATGGTGTTTCCTCTCTGGTTCTTCCGTGCTCAGCTTGATTTTTATCTTCTTATTTATTTATTTATTAGTGGCGTTTGGATTCAGTTACAGCAGACGGATGGCAATCTGAAATGGAATGAAGCCCACAGATGGCGGACAGCAGCTACAAAACAGTAGTGGAACGCGCCCCATCCGCCCACAGCACAATCCTCTTAAAGCTCTACGCTATCAAAAGCTGGCAAAATACATTTATTTTATTTTATGGCCTTGACATTAACCTGTCATATTGTTGAGTTATCAAGGACACTTCCGCGTTTTTGTGTGTATACAGGAATGTTAAAGATATCATTGAGGAAAACGAGGTTGACGTGACATGATTGAATCAGGGAATCCGTGTGTCCACCACGGGAGAGGATCCTAATTGACTTTACATTGGCATTGTTTTCGTGGTGGCAGCACGTAATTTCAACCCATTACGTGCTGCCACCATGGAATGCAGTGTTAAGAGGTCGTGGTCATTTCACGTATTTCTGTGAGATCAGGTTGGTTAGCTGCTAGCTGTTAGCCGCTTTCGGTTCTTCTGATGGCTGTAACCCAGCAAGCTCACAATTTATCATCAGATGGAAACCCTTGAAAGCTTAAGTATGGATGTTTTTGCTTGTTGTTGGAACAATTCGGGACACTGCAGTGGCGTTTCCAACACGATTGTGCCATTTTAACCTCTTAGATTTCTCAATTTATGCCATTGTAGAGCTCGAAGATGATGAGTCGGAAGTAAACATCCACAGCGTTTGACTACTTCCGCTTTCATGATGCACACCGTGAAAAGGGCCTATTATCTCTATTCTCAGGAAGCACCCAGGTTATCCCTATTTGGCCCTTAATATAGCCTACTAACTTAAGTCCCCATGGGCCGCTAGTAGCACCAAGCTCAAAAATCCCCACTCTGCCGTAGCTTCCTGCTCCTGTTCCCGAGCCTGAACCACCGCCACAGCTTCATGTTCCTGAGCCTCAGCCTGAGCGTGAGGTGCAGCCATGGACACTTTCTGTGTCCGAGCACCAGCCTGTACCAGAGCTCTCTTCAGCAGTGCAGCAGCCCCTTGATCATGGTCCTGCACTGCAACAGAGAAGGCTCCTAAACTAAATTATTCATTTGGTAGGCACTACAGGATTTATGGGGTGTTTTCTGAAGCCTAAGTTTTGTCTAATAAAAGAATGAATGAGTTTATCTGTTAATCCCTCTAGGTGTTTCAGAACTAATGTATAATTTACTTTGTGAAGAAATTTTTACTTGAAGAAGTTTGTACTTGTGGTCTAATCATGAAAAGGTTCTGAGTGTATATGTAGGTCAAACACCCATCAGCACCAACATTTAAGTGTCTCCCCTTGTAGAAAGATCTGAAGAGTAACACAGTTTTCATGTACTCTTGATAATGATAATGGAAAGTTCAGTGCTCACAAGCTTGAGCTGCTGAGATTTTAAACATTTTAAGCCCAGTCAGGATCCCATATGGGCGGAGGTTCTTCCAATTTTTTTGAAGTTAAGTTTTGTGTTAACACTCGTACTCAAGTGTGCATATCACACTTCTGCAGTGTATATTACACTTTCACCTTTCA
The DNA here is from genome assembly GCA_013133815.1 of Cromileptes altivelis. Classification (NCBI taxonomy): domain Eukaryota; kingdom Metazoa; phylum Chordata; class Actinopteri; order Perciformes; family Serranidae; genus Cromileptes; species Cromileptes altivelis. The sequence continues at coordinate 18,460,252 of CM023131.1, read as the reverse complement.
TGTCTCTGTTTTAAGAGAATACCTTCTTAATCCCTTGTGTTGTTTTTGGTTTTGTCCCTTGTGTTGATCTTGTTTTTGTACTTTTAAACAATTTTTCTGTGGTGTATGGTAGCTCTGTGCGAGCATATAAAACACACAACATGTCTTATCTTATCTTCCAGAATTCTAAAGCCCAATCTTCTACCACTTCTGCAAGTGGGGACTTCTCTTCAGGGGCCATGTAGGGGCCTCAGACCAGGCTAGCTTAATTCAACATCCCACACAGATTAACAGATGCAATTTTGGAGCCACAAATCCACTTGCATTGTGCTAAATAGCTACAGTTGCCTAACAATCATTCAAAGTCACCTACCCATTCGCTGAGGTCAATTTCTGCAGTATACATGAAGATTAGGCTTTGCAAGTGTTCAGCTGATACCTGTTCAGCCAAATCTTGGTGTGTAGACTAGCAGTGAGTCTTGCCATAAAGCTGATCACTAGGACCTGTGACATATGTTAGGGCTGTAGTTTTGGACCCAGAAGCAGACACAGTATAGCATGTTGCAGTAAAGTGGATTAATTGTGGAAACTGGTGAAGGAAATGAGGGGCACTGGGTAAGGCAGGGGACAGGAAGGTAGGTGAGCAGGTTGGAATGGCTGAATTTAATGATCTGAGTTGTAAGATGGTTGGAGGTGAAGCTGGCACTGGAATCCTGGGGCATAGGAGAAAGTAACATTAGCACAAGGTAGCACAAGGAAAAACACGAGAATCACAGTTGAAACTATTCTAAATCATAGCAAAACATCTGGCAAATGTTGGATACAAGCATGCACTTACACCTACACAGACACACACAGCAGCAGACAGTCCCATAAAGACACACAACACACATACAGATGCACACACAACAGACACCATTGTGCAGACACATACACCCATACAAAATCTGTTCATTTTTAAATGCATTTTACAATGAAATATTCATTGAGCTTTTTTAATCTGTGAAATGCATTTACAATGTTATTATCACAGTGTTATTACTATGACACAACAAAGACACTAATTTATATCAATTTACTGTTAAAATGATTACAGTTGAAATTACTGAGCTTTCCTTTTCTTAATATTGGCCCATTTTACCTGAAGCTTTTGTTGTAGCTCAAGAGTCAACTTGCTAATTCTCCAACTCTCATAACACCAAAATAGTTTTCTCATTGTTTGAACAAATACATGTTTAAAAGGTTCATACCAATTCCTAAAAATATCATTAGGTCTTAAATATAGCTCATTTCAAATATTTTATAAATCATTTACCAGAGAGTGGCCCCTTTTAACTGACTTCACCCTATGTGGGTGCTAAAAGGACACGTCTGCAGTGATGTTACCTGAGACTGGAGGTGTACTGCCCTGAAACTTGATTCCTCAAAGCTGGACATCTGCTATTGGAGAAATACCTCCTGTTTCTAACTAAATACTGGAGTGTTCTCTAAGTAAGTACTGGAGCGTGCTCTTAATTCTTATTTTTAATTATTATTTTGTAAGTTGTTATGGTTAATCTGTAAGCACTTCAATTTTATTTTTAAGCATTATTGTTTTTAAACACTCTAACCCTATATATATATATGTATATTCTTCTAGTGTTTGAATCTTTATTTTGAATCTGTGCATGTTACACCAAAACCTGTTTCCCCTCAGCAATATTTTTGCAAGCGCACTGTTGTTGTGGCACCGCCCAGAATGATTGTGATTGGTTGAAAGAAATACAAGCAGTCGGGGCGTTTTTTTTTCTCCAATCTCAAAGTGAGAGTCAGCCCAGCCAGACCTTTCTTTTCTTGAGAAACATCTGGTGAGCGAGACTAGTATGTATCTAGAGCTGCCTCACCAAAAGAAAAACACACAGGGACCACACAACTTAAAATACATACCTCAAGTAGATGGACCTCTTGCAGGTGCTTTTCAGGTCGATTAATATCTGAAGCATTTTTAGTGTATGTATTCATTATTATTAAACTTTTATTCATTTCTTTATTTTATTTATTTTTATGTATCATTTATTAATTTATCGTGTACTGAAGATAATGAAATATAAGACAGAATTAAATGATCCCAATGGAAAAATTTGTGTTAGAGCAGCACAAACATGCACTATGACACAACATAGAAGAAGAAGAAAAGCTACTTTAAGAAAACACACACACATACAAAAAAATTGTGACAAAAAAGCATTAATAACAGTTGAAAATGAATTATCTTGCTTGCACAAGTACACGCACCCTTCGTTAACACATCTGCACAGATGTGAAGAATTCATGTCATCATAAAGGTCAGGGCCCGTATTCACAAAGAATCCTAAGACTAGAAGTAGCTCTTGGTGACATCATTCTAAGAAAAATCTTAGATTTTTCTTAGAATTTTCCCTTGGTAAGATAAAAGTTAAGGTGAAAAACTGTTAAGAGAAGGGAGGAGGACTTTTAAGAAGCCTAAGAGTGTCTTAAACAGAGAAGATGGGGGAAAGACAGAGAGGAAGGAGAGATATTCTCCGTATATTGAACGACAGCGATTTAATAAGACGCTACCGGCTTGATCGTGCAGGGATAATGTTTGTGGTTGAACTCATCAGGGATGAGCTTACTTTTCCCACCCAGTGTAGTAACGCAATAACGCCCGCTTTGGATTGCAGCACGTACCAGCGCTTCTCACACTCATCGCTTGTGCGTAAAAGGAGAGGGAACGACGCATTGATTTGTCGGACAATGCGCTCCCAAGTCTGCCTCTTCCCTTGTGCCGTGATCCCGGGACTGAATTTCCCTCTTAAAACTCTTTTGTTCTCCTCCACGAGCTGCGCCAACAGCAGACACTGCTCTTCTGTCCAGCTCGTCTTTCTCGTTCTTTTTTCTCCATTTCGTTCGTTGTTTTGGTCATTCTGCCAAATCAAACCACTTTTTACAAGGAGGCCAGCAATCACAGTAATTGCTGAGAGCTGAGTCTGCGTCCACCATTGATATCAAATAGATTCAGTAGTAAAATTACCAGCATGGCGAGTAAACATAACAATAAGCAAATCAATATAATAATCGGCATGTGAATGAGGTACGTTCAAACATTTTGAAGAGTTTCATCATCAAATTATTTTCACAATTACACATTTCTTAAAACAGTCTAAGTTCTATGATCGGTTCATTTCATTACTAGGAGTGCTTTTTTTTTAAAACAACCAATCACAGCTTTTAGAAGGCTGCGTCATACCTAGCAACGGGGTCAACCACACCTCCTCACTAAGATAAAAGTTTCTGTCCCCTCCTTGCTCAGAGTTGCTCTCAGAAATTTCCTGAATCACTCTTAAGCTAAGATTCCTTGCTAGGAATTTTTAGGCTAAGTTAGGAGCTCTCTGAGAGGACTCTAAGAATCTTTGTGAATGCGGGCCTAGGTGTCTTACCTGAGAGCTGGTCCTTCCACTTTCTTCATCCATCATCTCACATAACTCTTCTCTGCTCTGTTCCCCCCTGTGGCTGTTTATCATCTTATTATTTTATTTATTATTTTGCCCTTTCACTACACGACCAGCGTGTGCTCTGAAAATAATCTCCCATATGAAGTAATATTATATCTCTAAAGAATCAAGTGTGACTCTTAATTGTGAATTTTCTCTTGCCCCTGAGAACTTGCAACACATGGAGATAGAGTGGAACATTGTGCCTCCAAATAGAGAAGAAGATGACAAGATCATTATCTGGTTGACTGGAGGCATGTTATATAATGATTTATATGATCCTTTAAAGGGTATGGTGCACTTCACAGATCCTGATCCCCAAAATGGTGATGCTTCATTAACCATCAAGGACCTGAGGCTGACAGATACAGGGACTTACCAATGCAAGGTGAAAAAGTTACCTGGGATCGACAAGACATTATCCTGACTGTAATGGAAAGGCCATGCAAGCCAGTATGTTACATGGAAGGTGAAGCTACGGCTGGTAAGCGTGTAGTGCTGAAATGTAGATCCTCACAAGGTACCCCCCTCTGAAATACAGATGGTCAAAGACAAGTGGAAACCAGATGTTGCATCGTGATACCTTTGTTGACACTATTGGTGGTACCTTGTATCTAGCAATGAAATACTGGAAGATGAACTCTCTCCCCGCAAATGGCATCGAAGGGCCCAGGGCAGTGCACAGGTGAGGAAAACTTTAGTAAAATGAATTTCAACCTGGAAGAGTTTTAGTCATTTGTCAGTGTTAGTCATCTCATTGCACTTCACATGGTGTGTTTAAGAAATGTCAGAAATGTCTGATGATTTGTTCACAAAGAGGCATCTGGTTGTATCTAAGAAGGTGGATTCAAGAAAAAGGACGAAGAGATGTGGCAAGAGGACAAAGTCATTGAGGAGGGGGACCTTGAGATTAAATGTCAAAAATGTATAAACAATTTAAGTGAATGTATGTCTCTGTTTTATGATTTCGATAATGATGTCAAGACAACATAACTGTAAACAGATGTGGGGTCCACACAAAGATGTAGGGTCACGGGACTTGACTATAAGATGTTGAGTTCGATACTGTCATGATGGGTGTGACACAAAACCATGTACTTCACATTGTACATTTAAGAAGTTACAGTGGTATAATCCCATGATCCCATGATGTATTTCTCCAACAGACAACTCTTATGGGGCATGAGAGCATGGACAGACGTCTTAATAGTAAAGACAAATACACAGACTATGAGACCATTGAGAAGGAATTTGTGAGTAACAGTCAAATATGTAAAAAAAATGACAACTTTAAACAACTGGAGGGTCTATATGGAGATGTAGAGTCACAGGAGCTGATTGTGCTAAGATGTCGGGGCTGTTACTGAGATGATAGGTTTGACCCAACACCCTGTTCTTTACATGGCACATTTAAGAAGTTACGGTGCTATAATCATGTAATGTTTTGCTGTAATACACAACAATGGTTATGTATAAGGATGCGCAGGGAGTGCTCAAGAGTAAGGACAAAGAGATGCGGCAAGAGCACAAGGTAAATAAAGAAAAGGACCTTGTGAGTGACAGTCAATATGTACAATGAATATTATGCAAATGCATGTCACTGTCCCATGATTTATCTGATGCTCTTAATGTCACACAACTGTAAAAGAAAAAAAGGAAGGGTCTATAGAGAGATATAGGGTGACAGGACCTGACTGTACTGAGATGTGGGGTTTGATACTGTGATAATAAGTGTGACCTAACAAACTGTACTTCACATGGTACCTTTAAGAAATGACAAAGGTGTAATCATTTGAGGGTCAAATATGTATGAAAAATACAGCAAGTGCATGTCTCTGGAATTTCAGTTATTCATAAACGTGTACATATGTCGACATCAAAATCATGTGGAGGTCTTGCTTCATGTATTGTCTGATCAGGGAACTGTTTATTATATTCTAATTATTCTGAAAAAAAATGTTGATGAAAGCTTCACCTGTTTTGACATTTGAACAGGAGAAAACTGTTTGAGTCCGATTTCTACCTTCAGAAACATGGTGCAGCTATGGGTTTGATTTTTTCTTCTGACTATGCCAATTTATTTATGGGTTTTCTAGAGGAAAAGCACATTTGGAATGATAATCCATTCTCTGATCATGTTGTGTTCTGGCGCCATTATCTTGACGACATATTTTTAATATGGAAGGCCTCACTGGAAACATTCAGTCATTTTCTAGAGTATATTAACACACTAGTACCCTCTATCAAATTCAGTGCAGAGGTGAGCAAAACTGATGTGGCATTTCTTGACACCAGAATAACACTAAATGCAGGTTGCATATTTTCTACTCTATACACTAAACAAACTGACCATAATAGCCTTCTACATGCATCTAGTGCACATCCTATTCCTCTAAAGAGGGGCGCTCCATATTCACAATTCCTAAGATTGAAACGCATTTGTTCTAACAATTCTGATTTTGATTTTGCTCCCTTTAAACCTGAAGCCACACCCTTCAGGCATAATAATACATGGGAAAAATCCAGTAAATTCAACCCTCCTTCAAATGAGGGGTTAATCATTCTGGATACCCAAACGTCATACACAGAATTTCTATACATATTTAGACATATTCCCTTTAAACACCAAAAACCCATGTATATGCAGAAAATGAATAAATAAGCAAAATTACCGTCACGTCAATCACATGACAGGTCATGTGACCATGGAGACACGCAACGCTTCACACATTTATACCAGAAGAGCAGTGTGCCCCAGTTTGACAGACTAAACAGGAGACACGAGGCGAACACTCATCACACCGTCACCCGATAAGTCACTTTCCATAAACTGAGAAATGTATGCATGAAAGAGGAATGTAGTGTACCCAAGTGTGCACCCTTGGTTGTGCTACTAAACAGCAGGGAAAGAGGGAAAATGGAGAGATGCATGAGTCATTTCATGAGACAGAAAGGTAATGGAGGGGGAGTGGGTATTGTGTGTGTGTGTGTGTGTGTGTGCGTGTGTGTGTGTGTGTGTGCTGCCCGTAGTCAGTGATGGGGCTGCTCCATCACATCATCCCCCTCCTCCGGGAGGTTGGCGCTGTGCGGCAACCTGGAGAGGTAATCTACCACCACATTGGCCTTCCCTGATCGGTGACGGATGGCAAACCTGAAAGGCTGGAGGGAGAGATACCACCAAGTAAGGTGGCTGTTGTGATCCTTCATGGAGTTGATCCAGGTGAGAGCCCGGTGGTCAGTTTCCAGATCAAACTCCCGTCCAAGCAGATAGTACCCCAGACTCTCCAGCGCCCACTTAATGGCCAGACCTTCTTTTTCCACAGTGGAATACCTGGTCTCACGTGGCTGCAGCTTGCGGCTCAGGTACAGGATTGGACGTTCCTGCCCAGGGTCTCCTTGGGCCAGGACTGCTCCAAGGCCAACTGTGGATGCATCCACCTGTACCAGGAACCTTTGGTTGAAATCTGGGCTTTTGAGGACAGGGGAAGAACACAGGTGGGTTTTCAGTGTGTTGAAGGCTGTTTCACAGTCATCTGACCAGGTCACTGGGTTCCTCTGGTCCTTGCTGGTCAGTGATGTGAGTGGAGCTGCAGTGGTTGCAAACTGGGGCATGAACCGGCGATACCAGCCTGCCAAACCCAAGAAAGACCGTACCTCCTTCTTGGTGCGGGGTCGAGGGCAGTTTTGGATAGCTGCCAACTTATCCACCTGCGGTCGCACCTCCGCACCTCCCCTCGCCCCAGTTGATAGTCAAGGTACCGTGTCTCCTGCCGTGCCCACTCACACTTGGCAGGGTTGAGGGTCAGCCCCGCTGGTCTGTTTGGCTTTCTTCTTGTCTGGATGATGGACCTCATAGGTAACTGGGCCCATCTTCCGGGTGATGCTGTATGGCCCCTGCCATTTCGCCAAGAGCTTGCTGTTGGATGAAGGGAGAAGCAACAGAACCTTTTGGCCAGGCTGAAACTCACGATCTACAGATAGAGCACAGGTGTGTGATTTGCCCTTTAGGCAGACTGAGGATGGCTGTGTAGCCGAAACGTTTCTGGTCAGTATTCTTTTGTTTCTTTTTGTTTTTCACACTATGGTAGCACTTGTTATATATTTTTGTATATATTTTTGATGGACCATTAAACATGCTACCTCAGCATCCATCAGCCTCTGGAGTAGACAATCCATTTTTCTGATCAGTGTGCGAGCTTTTCCTGCTTTCAACAGGAGAAAACTGCCCATTTTATCTGTATGAGCACCTTCAATATAAAATTGTACAAATTTCATGATTTGTCTTTTCAATAAGATGCCCATGAAAAAGAATGTGCCAGAGATTAATGTCTGCAGCCCTGAGGAGGAGGAGGGCCATAAGACAGATGAGGTGAGATCATCATCATTGCAGTCAATGTAATGTGGTGGTTCTGTATCCAGCTCTTCATGGCAAGCTGAATTTTTTTCTTTTACTATCGACAATCATGTATGTATAATCTATGTCAGATGTGTACTCTGAGCCAGGACTTGTTTGCTTGATGTTGACTGGCTAATGAACGCCGATGTAATGAATCAAGTGTCAGAGTATGGTGAAGTGAAAAATCTTCAGTGCTGTTGGTGTCAAGGACCAGAGAGCAGTGATTTAGTATATTCATAGTTTGGTAGCCTGAGACCTTTGGATGTTGAAAGCTTGAGCTTTTTTGGTTTATGTGTGTTACCCTTTAATTTAAAAAAAAAGAAGAAAAGAAAAGAAAAAAGAAATCTCATCAATGTTTAGGAGGTGTGTTCCACACAGAAAGAAAAGTCAAGGGCTGGATCGATGAAAATTATGTGAAAGCCAGGGAACAGTCAAAGGTAAGCAGCAATATTGTTATAATGCCAAGTGTATTTATTATTCATGATTTAATTCACACCAAATTAGATAATGAAAACTGAAATCATACAGAAGATTTTTGGATCTTGGTAGATTTCACTGGACTATGGTTGGCAGATTCTCCCTACTTTCAGTGAGGACTCTGATTTACCTGCAATATTTTCTGTTATATATGACAAAGGTCACACGCATAACATGAGTGTTTCACTTTTGTGTTTGTGTTGTGAGGACATCCAGGGGCCACACATTTGAAAAACTGATGATATAACAACAATTAAGGACAATGTAGTGGAAATAGGACTCTTTAATGTTTTAAAGTTTTAAAATTTTCATTCTGCAGTTTGAAATAATTCATGCAGAACAAATGCTATCTGACACGTTCATTTTAATGGAATGACAAATGGCTCAGGCTTGCCCTGTACCAGCCCCTAGTTAGGCTGACTTAGGCCTAGTCTGCCGGAGGACCCCCCTATAATACACTGGGCACCCTCTCTCCTTCTCTCTCTCTCTCTCTCTCGTATTCTATTACTGCATCTTGCTAACTCGGCCATTCTGGATGTGCTCCACTGTCTCTCAGATTAACTCATATCGCAGCGGTGCCTGGACAGCATGACGTGTGTGGTTGTGCTGCTGCCGTGGTCCTGCCAGATGCCTCCTGCTGCTGCTGCCATCATTCGTCATTAGTCATACTTCTACTGTTATTATACACATATGACTATTGTCACACATGTATACTACCAGATATTAATACATACTTTCAGCATATTGTACCACAGTAGACAGAACTATAACTATAATATTATTACTTTCAATAATGTTGTTGTAAGCTACTGTCATTACCTGCATCTCTCTCTCTCTCTCTCTCTCTCTCTCTCTCTCTCTCTCTCTCTCTCTCTCTCTTATCCGCTGTGAGGGTCCAAAGGACAGAGGGATGTCGTATGCTGTAAAGCCCTGTGAGGCAAATTGTGATATGTGATATTGGGCTTTATAAATAAAACTGATTGATTGAAATTGATGTGAACCAATTTCAACACATTATTATAGCTGTTTTAAAGATGCTTCTGGAAATATTTAATATGTTAATGCTAAATGTAAAACATCAGGCAGTTGTGGATGTACATGTAAAATAACAACATTTTATAAATCAAATGAATTAACTTGAGCTGAAACACATGCATTAACATAACCTTGAAGTTAATATGATTATGATATGATGGTGAAAATAGTGAGGGAGGGAAGAGGGTGTGACAACTTGTGAATAGACAGAGGTCTGAGCTGCTATTATCTCCAAACAAGGGCAGTTATTGTGCAGACCTCAGCAATTCAGTTCTGTGCATAGTAATAAAAACAACAGTAGCAAGCAAAACATTTTAACAACTGTCAATCAGGTGAGATGATGCCACTTTCACTACTTTTGAAAACATTTTTCTTGGACAAAAAAAAGTAGCAATTCGCCTAATTTTAGTGCAACATTTAACATGATTAAGTTTGTATTTCTGTAAATCATCATGTTATTTTTTCCATCTCTTCCATTTGAATACAGAGACCAGAGGAGGCCGAAGCACAGAAAAATCCTGTGCCAGCAAAGTCTCCTCACCCCAGAAGAAGGCCCAGCAATAAAACAGCTGGGCATCAGTGTCCTATTTGTGGACTTAGATACGTAGATATAATGCAGCATCTCAAAGTCACAGAGAAGGTGAAAAACAAAGAAGAGCTCAGTCTTTTAAGCAAGTTGGCTCACAGACAGTAAGTATTTTGGAAATATTACCATTCACACACACATGCACATGGAATGGGGACTTTTTTAATATTACAGTGGTAAATCCATAATGAATTAATACAGGGACTTTTACCACATTTTGCTGTTCAGTAAGGCAATGTCCTGTTCTCTGGATAATTAGCCTTTTTTCATTGGTGTCATTTTCCCAGCTTTAAGGCAAATCTGGACTGTCCAGTTTCCTTTCCTGTCCTCCTTCCTTTGTGAGTCTAAACATATCAACAGACTTGACAACCATCTGTTAAAGGTCCGTGGGTTGGAGGTATGTATTTGACTGCTGTATTTATATTGATTTGCTGGTCATCCTTAAAAATAGAAGTAATAAAATTATAAATAAAAGAAGAAATAAAAGTAGATAAGATAATACATAAGGTATGAAACTGTAAAGTAGAACAGAGTTAGACAAAATAAATTTACATTTAAAGCAATGTTGTCCTCATTTTTTCAGAAACCTATGGCTCAACTTTATATGGAAATGGCAAAGGACAGCTACATTGCAAGGGAACTGGGACTGTTGAGGGCCAGCCATCCCCATCCACCAGTTGTGTCACATATGGATGAAGTGAATGGATCTACCATTGAAGAGGCAGGGAGATAGCTGCAAGGGCGTCTGAAAGGACTGTGAGCCTTTATAATGCTACAGCCACCTTTACACCTGCATTATTTCTGTCCACTGCCATACATGCAACAGATTCTGTAGGTCCAGGATCCACTGACTGTGAACCATCCACACCCACCCCACAAACACCTCCTCCTTCAAATTATTTCAGTGCAACTCTTTCAGCTTTGCCATCACCAAGTAACACAGAAGTAGACTCCGCTGTATTTAGTGCCACAGATTCTGTGAGCCTAGTACCCACTGACTGTGGACCATCCATGTCCCCTTCAAGAGGATCGCCAACTGCTGTCACTGCTCTTTCACCTTTGCTGCTGAGTACCACACCATCCTCATCCTTAGCCAGCAAACCTTCCCGCTCCGTTGTCAGACAAAAACACTGCCTTCCTCCAAGGACACCTGCAGATGGTCGGTTTCTGTTCGCAGAGCTTTGTGTGACAAGGCAGCTGCTTGAATGCGAAATTGAACGAAATGATGAGCTGAAGCAGCTGCATTCTTCTACAATGCGTACAAATGTGAGGATCATTTCATTCTACTTACATATATCAATGTGACCAGTTCTGGATGTTAACTTTGGATGTCTGCATCTCATTTCATATTTTTCCAGGCTATGAAATACAAGTGTGTGCCAAAATATTCAGCATCAGATGCCCTTGCTTAAGGTGAATATCACATTCCTATCAAAACATTTAGGATTATGAATCTTACTGTTACATGTTTACCATTGTTTAATGTCTAATTATTTATTTACCTGTCCCTCAGTGAAACTGGTAAACGACTTTAAAGGCCACGTGGAAGGTGCCAACCCTCCCAGGAAAATTCAGGAACATGCAAAGCAGCGTGCCACTCATGTGTTCCACTTCCTCCACTTCATGGCAAACTCCCCAAATCCAAGTGTAAATCTATTGTTCCTGCAGGATATTTCAAGAGACCGAGGGTAAGTTTACAAAATTTGAAGAATTATCTGCGATTGTCTTTTGACTATGAGAGGACATGAACTAATGCTTATTTTTGACCTTTAAGGTTTGTAGCCAACCTGCAACAAAAAGGGTTCAAACCCACAACCCAACAGATATATTTAATGGATGTTTTGGCATTCTTAAAATATCTGTCCAATATGAAGCCGCGTTGTGTGAGCTCTGAGCTAAGTTCCTCTGACGATGAGGGGTCAGGTGATTGGCAGACCCCAAATAATGGATCAGAAGAAGAGGATTCTGAAGAGGAGGAGGCCTGCACCCACACCCAGGAACAGTCTGGTGAGAGCTCCAATTTAATAAAGTTAGAATTTCTGTAATCCACCCAGTCATAGCCATGACAATATCATTTCATGATGATGATATGATAACTGACAACAATGGAGGTAAGGAGAGGAAGTGAAGTCAAACTAGCCATAATTTCCCTAATCTTTATTATCCACCCAATTATTCTGTTTGAAGGTTGCTGCAATTCTAAATTATAGTAGTACTTCTCTTTTGTTCTTGTTTGTATATCATCATTTTTCCTTTTGCATTCACAGAATACAAGATTGCAGACTTTATCTGTCAAATTGAATCGTCCCACTTTGAAGACATTGGCAGTAAGTATGATAAGAGTCAGAGTCAGAGCTCCAGGGAACAAATGAAGTGTAGCTCAACCAAATTTGGTTGAACACCTTTCTACATTGAAGCCACTAATATAAAGAAACTTGGTCTTCACTATTGCATGTATCTGATAACAGGGTCCATCTTTCTGCAAAGATGACTGCACAAGACTTAGTTTAACAAATCTGGAGAATAGGACTTGGTATGTTTTCTATGACCACTTATTTCTGATCTTTTATCATTTTTTTGCAGATGATTCAGGATTATGTAAGCCCAGCCACCGCTAACATCTTGGCAAAACATTCACAGAACGTTTGTGTAAAGACTAAATCAGAGACAGAAATGACTTCTCATCAAACCAAGTTGTGTGACACTACAGTGAAAATTAAAAGACAGGAACCATCAGAAGAGGGGGAGAGAAAGACCTGCTAGGAGGAAAGAATGAAGCTGCAGGAGGAGCAAAGAAGAACGACATGGAGAAGAAGTGACAAAGGAGAGAGGGCATCCAAGGAGAAAAGGACCAGGTGGAGAAGAGGCAGTGAAAGAGGAGGCGGGGTGTCCGTAGAGAAGCGGACGACATGGAGCAGAAGAGTTGAAACAGTAAGAGAGATGTGAGAGGAAAAAAGATGATGTAAAGAAAAAGTGAAAAAACACGACGAAAAATGTTTTCACATAAACAAATCGGGAGATATTGTTTTACACAATGAGAATATTTTGACAATACACTCACATTACAGTCAGTAATTTGTTTATAAATGGAAGCTTTTAGAGAGAAAGTGGTTTTGAGTTGTAATATAAACAATAATGTACATTTCCAAGATCCGTTGGTCTCACTAACATCAAAACATATCAACATCAAACACATAGAAATCTGAACTGTTGGGCTCTTTATATTAAAGGGACATAAAAATTTTTGATGTTCCAGAGTCATAAGAAAATTAAGAAGTTGGTCAATGACATGACCTTTGCTTGACAGTGAATGTAGAATGTAGAAACTAGGGCTGCCAAGCAATGTGCGAGCCAAGATTGAGCCCTCTAGAGCATATACCTAACATCTATCAAACTGCTGATCTCAACACCTCAATTTACTTTCAGTTCAGCTCAGTTCAATATTATTGTGAATTTCTATTGTTCTGTTAAAAATGTCACTGTCAAACTCACCTTCATAAGTTCTCTCCTTCTGTTTTCTGCTCATGGTCTTGTAACCAGTGTCAAATACAGAATCTTCCTTTGATTCGGCCTTCTTTTAGAGATAAAAAAATTAGATTAGCAATTCTGAATTTTTGAATAAATTTGAATATGTTTTTAATGCCATGTGATATATTTTGTAGAACAATTATACAAAGACGCAACCCTAACAGTGTACCACAGGACTGTCAAGAGCTATATAATGGGGTACCTGATCATTCTTACTGGCCACAGATTCATGATCATGACTGAAATGTCCTAAATGCTAATGAGTGCTCCAAGTTTGAAAATTGTCCCTTTTAGGCCTTGTGTTGACATTGGCACAAAAACGTCTTGTGCATCTTGTAGCACATCTTGTGCACAAAAAGAATCTATCAAGCAGAAACACTGAACAGTATCAAAACTTTGTTTTGTTGCAAATAATTAAATAATTTAGGAATCATAAGATTTAACACGTGACAAGTATAAGAGGTGTCAGCATATATTAAATGACTACTTTAAACTTTGTTCTTCAGAGCTATGATTCAATTCTTAATCTAGAAGTTTATGGCTAACCAATTTCTGTTTTTAAGTGCTACTTTTTCCACTTCAAGGCAACCACAGTCGCTTTTCCCTGGGATAAGACAGGTGGTTATGAAGGCCATCATGTGCTTTTCGACAGTGAAGATCTCTTTCTCCCACATCCTTCTCTTGAAAGGTTGGTGACCTGTGAAACAAATGACTATGTTAGCATTTCTTAATGGAAGAGCCTATTTTGGCCGTTTTTGAATTCTTCTGATTTTGCCATTACATACCACATAAAAAATGTTTACCACACGCATGTTTGTTTGTTTCGACATATGGGTGAGTAGATAATGGCTGAATTTTCATTTTTGGGTGCACTATCCCCTTAATGTGAAGTGTCTTGGAGGGAGAAGTGTGATCATATGGACATGACATATCAACACTGTGGGTTTGTGGCCCTGGGGGCTCAATTAAGAGCCTTTAATGTAAAAAAAAAAAAAAAAACTCTGTTGACCTTCAAGTGGCATCAAACATTAGTAGAAGTCTCAGTGCCATGATCAAGCTAAAACTCTGGACTGAACCCCAAAAGCAGACTCAAGATACAGACACAATTCTGATGTAGGAAACAGGGTGGTCTTTACTGATTCTTGAGCAGCCTTTCAGAAAAGGAGGGGTGTAGGAATTGGGCTGGATGGACAAGGAGAAATCAGGACGGTGAGTCAGTGGTGTAGGGCAAGCGGTGGGGAAGGTGAGGTCGCTTGAAGGGAGGCCGGGGAGACTGGCGGCAGGAGCTGTGAGCAGAACTTCCGCAGTGGGGCGGATAGCTGTGCTGAAACCAGCAGGGCTTAAGCACAGTGAAAAGCACCGTTAGTGTGAAATTCAAAAGAGGTTGGAAAAAAATTCTGATTACTATTTAAGCAATCAAAGCGGGCAGGAGTGTTACCATGTGGTAAACAGGGACGATCTGGCAGCTTGTGACTGGGAGCCATGATAGATGTACTGATCTGATGAGCTGATGGAGAACAGGTGAGACCAGCAAACAGCACAGCATCACGCCCCTGCAACAAAGCACACGCACATACACACACAGCCCAAGAGGAGGAAACACAAGGAGGACGCCATAACATAGAGACCCTTCTGTCCAGCCTTCTGAAGCCCAACCTGGTAGCATCTTCCTGTGGCTAGCTCTTTTCAGGGCTCCAAACCATAGTGTTTCAATTTAATGTCACACACGGGTCATCCAATGCTACTTTGTAGCCAAAGTTTTTTTTTTAAAAGTCCTCATAGCTAAAATTGGCCAGGGAAGACTACCTTCTCAGTATGTAAATGATAAATAAATGGAGCCATTATTTATGTCCTTATAAATACCAACATTTGTCCAGAGATTAGCAAAGGCCATCATCCCAATGGCGGAGGCTTAAGAAGCTCAATAAGCCATTAGCCAGTCTCTGCAGCATGTCTGACTAACAGACTGTGCAAGTGTATTGACTTGCACTCACTTTTGCTGAAAAGCTAACGTCTATCTTAAGCCTAGTACCCATGACTTATATATCTGCCACAACAAGAAGTGCCCAAAATTGACACCAAATTTCAAGAAGTCACTGAAGACCAATTTCTCTGCATGTAAAGACCACCAAACCCAACATCTATTCAATTCAATTCAAATCAATTTTATTTATAAAGCCCAATATCACAAATCACAATTTGCCTCACAGGGCTTTACAGCATACGACATCCCTCTGTCCTTTGGACCCTCACAGCGGATAAGGAAAAACTCCCCCCCAAAAAAAAACCTTTAACGGGGGGAAAAAAAATGGTAGAAACCTCAGGAAGAGCAACTGAGGAGGGATCCCTCTTCCAGGATGGACAGACGTGCAATAGATGTCGTACAGAACAGATCAGCATAATAAATTAACAGTAATCCGCATGACACAATGAGACAGAGAGACAGAGAGAGAGAGAGAGAGAGATATGCAGGTAATGAAAGTAGCTTCCAACATTATTGAAAGTAATAATATTATAGTTGTAGTTCTGGCTACTGTGATACAATATGCTGAAAGTATGTATTAATATCTGGCACTATACATGTGTGACAATAGTCATGTGTGTATAATAACAGTAGAAGTATGACTAATGACTAATGATGGCAGCAGCAGGAGGCATCTGGCAGGACCACGGCGGCAGCAGCACAACCACACACGTCATGCTGTCCAGGCAGCGCTGCGATATGAGTTAATCTGAGAGACAGTGGAGCACAAAGGCTCCGGAGAAGAAGCCGAGTTAGTGACATCCAGAATGGCCAAGTTAGCAGATGCAGTAATAGAATACGAGAGAGCGAGAGAGAGAGAGAGAGAGAGGGAGAGGGAGAGAGAGAGAGAGAGAGAGCCTGTAGAGCCTTAAATTATAATTGTACAATATGTGTCTGTCGATTTGTTCTGTACACGCAACATCTATTGCACGTCTGTCCATCCTGGGAGAGGGATCCCTCCTCTGCAGCTCTTCCTGAGGTTTCTTCCACCTTTTTCCCCTGTTAAAAGGGTTGATTTGTGGGCAAGTTTTTCTTCACTCGAACCAAGGGTCAAAGGTCAGAGTGTCACTCCTAATACAGATTGTAAAGCCCTCCGAGGCAAAATGTGTTTTGTGAATTTGGGTATACAAATAAAATTTGATTTGATTTGATTTGATTTGATTTAAATAAAAAAAAAAAAACTGAGGTGATCTCCAAGCGGAATCAAATGTTAACAGAAGACTCTACTGTCTAGTTTTCTGAAGCCCAACCCTTCTCTTGTTATATGTTATGTGCAATACACACAATATACTTCTACTCTGTATATAATTTCTATCTGCACAATTTAATTGAATAGTGTCAATGTCTGTAAATATAAACAATGTGTATTTTGAAGGGTATATTCGTTTACTTCTTCTTGATTTTCTATTCTTGTATTTCTATTTTTTTATTTTATATTATATTATTATTACTATTTTTTGTGGATTGGGTTTAATTACCATTTATCTTATTTTATTTGTATCTTTGTTATGTTACTTTCCTCTTTATTTACCTGTACTGTGAAATGGAGCACTGCAATCCAACAGTTTTCCACAAGGGATTAATAAAGGATTCTGATTCTGATTCTGAAACTATTTCATGGAGGTATTCACCGAGTTATAAACAAAGATACATCAGTGGAATGAAACAATGCTCGCCCCTGCCTGATTCTCTGAGGAATGGAGCTGCTTGAGCTAGTGATTCCTCTCCAGTCCTCCAGAGGACTAGCTCTCTCACTACCCTGACCTGGACGACTCAGAACCTACATGATGGTTTTTGTGCTCTACGGACCAAAGTACTGCCGAGCCAGCGACAAGGACACAAAACAGTAATGTTAACTAATGTACAAGACCTGGGCGATTCTGAACAAGTCAACCAACTATATACTGACAGCGAACTGCACTTGTATGGCTGGGTAAGTGTTGTTTAATGTAACGTTAACCTCGCTAGTCAGACCTCAGACATGGGCAACATACGACCCCAGAACCTCAAAGGAAATCAAAACAACCCCCAAGACATCAATAAAATGCAGCATTGTGTTAACAGAAAACACAACAATCATAACCTGCCTACCTTCCTGGCGCTGTGTGAACTGCAGCCTGTTGCAGCAGCTCCTATTTTGTGTATTTGAAATTGCTGCTGTGACATTGAAATTTCCCCTCGAGGGGTTAATAAAGTACCTACCATACCATACCAGAAGAGAAAATGAATTAATTTATTCGTGCAGGTCTGTAGCTTACTGCAAAGTATGAGTCTGTTACACAAACACAGTATCACAGTTACACACGTAATAACAGAACTGAAAATGATTTATTCATGAATATGACACTATTTGTTCAAAGATAGTGTCTGTGAACATTAATATTTTCCTCATTCAGTGATGCAGCAGGTCTGGCAAATAGGCTATTAGTAGTAGTAATCTGTCATGTAACAAATTCATGTAGCCTAGTTAACACAAATTAACTCTCACCCTTTAATCTTTATTTTATCACCAAAGTGGTAAATACCAGTGGGAAACTCGGATTTTTTCACATTTAGGAAATGAGATGGGGTTCTACCCAAAGTCAAACACCATAAAAGTAACGTAAAAGTAACGAGTAACGTAAAAAGTTACTTTTCACAGAGGGTAACGAAGTAAAGTAAGGGATTACTTTTCTTAAGAAGTAACGAGTAACGAGCAAACAAAAGTAACTTTCCCAACACTTGGCCCAAGGTACTTACATCTTCTCTAGTGCCATGTAGAAACCTCTGCTGACCTCAGCAGGTATGCGGTGTTAAGGCGCCCCCACATGGCGCAGTTCCACGCCCCCGGATTGCCAGACATGACACAAATTAGCATGTAAACAGTGGCTAGGGAAGCAGACAGCAAACTGGTTCAGCAACTGATGTAACTGAGTCTATCTGACCCAAAAAGCTGCAGCATATTTCTAAAAAGCTCTATACTCCAGGACCAGAAACATGGTTTAAACAAGGCTTTTGAAAAATGGAGAGCTGTTACAGTGCACACTCAAAATCGCATCCTTACTTTCCTTAAATGACAGACTTTGGATGCCCTGGAGGAAATGCTGGTTTTCTCTCTGCAGTGTTTTGAATTTGGACTGCAGTAACCATTTTAAAAGCTAGTTGACAGGTTTACATATTGTTACTTCAATTTTTACTGTTCTTGGACATACCGGGCCATGTGAAGATATTTGATTATACAGAGATATTGTTATCAGTAGTAAAGTTGTTAGAGCTTTTTAGGTGGTATTCAGATGCCTCTGTTAGACTTTACTAGGGTTTTTACCCTAAAGGAGATTGTACTTGGGTCAAATTACTGTGGCATACAGAGAGAATGCATGAAAATGTGGCCAAGGCCCTTGTGGGCCCTTGACTCAAATTTCCTTCTACATTGAAATCTTGGGAAGACTAGCTGTAATAATCAGTAGTAGAGTTGTAATAGCTTCCTAAATTGTTATCAGAGGGCTCTTTTAGACTTTGACAAGGCTTTTACCCTAAACATTTAAGTACAGAAATAAAGGGCAATATTACAATAGCATATTCAAATATTGTGTTTTTAAAATGCAAATGTATTATTATTTCTATCACACCCTATAGATCACACTGATGCTGTTAATCCTTCAAGCCCCCAAACATTTCCATGGCTTTGGTCTTGCTCATCGGTCTGATGTCAATACTTTTGACATCCACTTGTGGACTGAATTTAACCAGCCCCTCTTCTCAATACCAAGCAGTGCTAGGACACAACATCAGCCTCGGATGCCATTTCACCCTTGCTTCTGTGGATGATGGTGACTTGGAGGTTGAGTGGACGGTCAACCCTTCAGATGGTCAAGAGGAAGAGGAACACCTCATCTGTTACACTGAGGACATAATACACCACTTTATTGGTTTTGAAGGCCAAGTCCACTTTTCTTCTCCACATCCCCAAGATGGAGACGCTTCACTAACCATTAAATGTGTTAAGATTGCGGACAAAGGTACTTACCAATGTACAGTAAAAAAGCTTTGAGAAGTCCAAAACAGGCAGATTAAGCTGATGGCAATGGAGGAGGGGGCTGTGCCAGTTTATGATTCTGATGTTGGCACTGAGTCCGATGTGGACTTAAAGCTGAGGAACAGGTCTTCACCAGTCACCACCTTCCCTGCAAACTATAGTTTGTTGACATCCACCGAAACTTCTGCAAGCACTCAAGATGACTTGTCTTCACAAGACAATGCAAAAACCACCACAGGAGCTATCACAGGAACCACCGCTGTAATCACCACAGGATCAATCGCAGTGGCTGCTCCCATTACTTTCATTATCATTTCGGCAGGCATAATTTTCCGCTGCTGGAAACAAAAAAGACAGCAGAAGTCTGATGAAGAAAACGTCCCCGCTGATGAAGCGAGGCTTGGCCATACAGTCAGAAATGGGCATGTAATGAAGGAATTTGATGTAGTAGTAATTATAATTCCTGTTTTGTAAAATAATTCAATAAATAGAATCATTCAATAAATATAAATTATTTTTTTCTGTTAAAGATTGTAGACAATATAGAGAACACCTGGAATATGTGGGAGAAGATGGGCACGGAACTTGAAGACATAACCAAAACCCTTATGGACATTAAGGTGAGTGGTAAGCCTCTTTAAGGTGAAGGGTAAAAGCTTGATTTATTGTTCATAAAATTTTAACTCAGGTCCCTTTTACATCAGAAGTGTAAATGTCATTTTTGTCCTTGGCAGGGGGAAGATTCTACAGAAGAGGTACCTGAAACACAGAATGTGGATTATGAGAGTAAGAACTTGAGCTGAGAAATCACATTTCACTGCAGTATTGAATTTAAGGGATTGTGGAGTGCAAGCCAAATCTTCCATTCAGTGAAAATAGCTCTATTTCTCTCTTTTGCTTTGTAGATGTAGAGGTTATGGGAGCATTACTTCCAGAGATGACCAGCTTCTGAGCTTTAATTCAGCCCAGAGAAAGGCATCTGTTAGACTGAGAAAGATTTTACCCTAAAGGGTCTTGTACAGACAAATTTGGTCTCATCACAATGGTATACTGAGAAAACGGATGGGCCCCTGTGGGCCACAGGGCCTCTTGGGGCCATCACTCATTTGAAAATGATTGTAATATTAATAGAAGAATGTATTACATTACATACAGACATAGTGTATCATAGTTAGAATTTGGTTGTTATAGCATGGTCACATGGAAACATTGATCTTCAACAGCTATCATACAAAAATAGTGGAAAATACTGATTCGTTGGGTGTTTTTTCCATGGATGTACTTAGACAGTGGACCAAAGCCTGTGTATATTGAGATATTGGATGCTAATACTTCATAAATAGGGATACAGAGAACCAACTCTTGTTCTTGTTAATGTTTCCAATGTTAAGTTAAGTTTGAGTTCACTTGAGTTAAATTAACATTTGTTGCTGATGTTTCTTGTGTGTCTTAGTAATTGCACAGATGGGAAGTTAAGGTGTAAAGCAAACTTAATGGGTCAAGTAAGACTAATAAATGAATAAGGGGGTGTCACATGCTGGCTCAGAGCATGTGACAAAGGAGGGAAGACCAGCCAGGTTAAAGTGCCTGATCAGATGAAGTTTTATATACACACAGGTTTGTACACAGTCTGCGTGGGGGAGACTGATGTGATGTTCAGCTCCCACTTAAGGTCCTGGGTGATGATGGTGCCCAGGTAGTGGAATGACTCCACAGTGGAGACCAGAAAGTCCCAGAGGGTGATGGGGGCGGGTGTGGCTGCGCTCTTTCTGAAATCTGAAATGAGGACCTTTTATTGCAAATAGCAAAACTACCATTTACAAAACATAAAGTGTGGTATCATGAGTAGTGCATGGGGGTGTATGGCTGCATGTAAAGAGGATATTGGCTGCAACAGAAGAGGGACGAACAAACCCAAACCAGAGGAGAGGAGATGAGAGAGAGAAACAATCAAATCAAATCAAATTTTATTTGTATATACACATTTTGCCTCAGAGGGCTTTACAATCTGTACAGGGAGTGACACCCTCTGACCTTTGACCCTCGGTTCAAGTTAGGAAAAACTTGGAAGAAACCTCAGGAAGAGCCGCAGAGGAGGGATCCCTCTACAGGATGGACAGACGTGCAATAGATGTCGCGTGTACAGAACAAATCGACAGAAACATATTGTACAGTTAAAATAAATGATGAAATGGTAACAGCAGCAGTGGTTAACAGTAGTGGTAGTGTATACAGTGGTGGGTTATAGCAATTCCACAATAATATACAAGTTAATATAGGATTATGATTAATAATAATAATAACAGTAGTAGTGAATGTCAGGCAGGGCCATGGCAGTAGGGGCAACCATGATCCACGACCCAGGTGCCGCCACGATCCATAGGAACCTGCAGGACGAGAAAGCACACAGGCTCCGGGGAAGAAGTCTAGCCAATAAACTGCAGCAATATGACATGTGTCTTTGGACTGTGGGAGAACCCACGCTGACAAAGGGAGAACATGCAAACTCCACACGAAAGGGCTCCCACACCCGGAAAACATGAAGTGTGCTAAGTGATGACATCAGTAGTGCATGGGGGTGTATGGATGCATGTAAAGGGAAACCAGAGGAGAGGAGACTGGCTGCTAGATATAGCCCTGGTTAAGGCAGCAGCCTATTAGCAGAATGATCCTCCCTGTCTGCCAGCTCCTGCAGGAAGAGGCCAAAGAATCCCCTGCAGGCAGACAGGGAGTGATCGGGACAGAGGCCTATGGAGATGTTTGGGAGGGGGATGATGACAGTCTATTAGACCCCACATCTCAGTGTACATGCAGCATCTCAGTATACGGTCAATATGGTACTTCTTGGCGTCCTGTAAATACTTAACTAACTATAATTTAAGCAGCATTCAATAAATTGTAACCCCTTTCAGTTGTAGACCCTATAATGAGTGATATTACTATTGTTAGTGGTGCAACATGGGGGGATGAGTCTTTGACTGAATGTGCTTTTTCTGCTAACAAGCATGTCAAAGAGAGGGTGTGAAGAGTTGTCCAATATATTCCTAATCTTGGACAACATCCTCCTCTCTGACATAGCTGTCAAAGAGTCCAGCTCCCCTCCCACAACGTGCTGGCTTTGCAGATTAGCTTATTCAGTCTGTTGGCGTCCTTCACTTTCAGTCTGCTGCCCCAGCACACAACAGCATAAAGGATGGCACTGGCCACCACAGACTCTAAAATATCCGCAGCCTCAGCCACCTCAGAAAATAAAGACAGCTCTGGCCCTTCCTTTAGAGGATGTCAGTGTTTTTAGTCCAGTCCAGTTCCTTGGTCTTTGCCAACTTGAGCTGCAGATGGTTCTGCTCACACCAAGTGACGAAGTTGTCCACCACAGCCCTGTACTCAGTCTCCTCACCCTTGCTGATACATTAAACTACTGCAGAGTCATCAGAAAACTGAAGGTGGCAGGTGTTTGTGCAGTGGCTGAAGTCCATGGTGTACAGGGTGAAGAGGAAGGGAGAGAGGACTGTCCCCTGCAGACCCCAGTGTTGCTGCCCTACAGGGAGTACATTCTGTTTTTCCATGTATGTATTCTGAGCTATCTTATCTTTAAAAGTGAAAGAGAATGTATATCTCGTGGTCAGACCTTATTGATGCACTTGGTGCAAGAGTTCTGTCCTCTCAGCGCTGAGGCTGACTGACTCTGTTACTTTTGTTCTATTGTCGTGCTCTGTCATAAGACAAAATGCATGGTGAATAATCGTTATTCATTTCTTCCTCAGCAGGGGACAAGAAGGGGAAAAGAAGGAAGAGGAAGACAAAGAGTGGTGATTTCTGATGAAATCCAGGCTACTGTCATAGACCATGTCCTTGTGCATGGAATGACAATGAGGGAGACCAAAGAGTGCAACCAAAAATCAGTATCTTCTCTGTGTCCACCATAATCTGGAGATTTAGACAAGGAAACAGGTACAGTCTACTTTACTGTAATGTCTCATCTTTGAAAGTTTACAGTACTACTGTATACTGTATATATGTATGTATATATTTTATTTCAGAATCAGATCAATAGGATCAATTATGTACAGTCTTTTGATTTTTCTACCCTTTACAGTGCATTGTAGGCTGTAAACTTCATTTGTATTTATCGACTTCAGGATGGAATTTTTTTTTTTCCACAGTACGTATTACTAGTTTGATGTGTGATGTTTGAGTAAATGCTGAATTTCACAACTGAGTTGTGAAAACATTTTTTTTTCTTCTTCTACATGTTTTCCATTTTTTGGTGTAGTGTGTAATGACTGCTCAGTAGTATTTCTAGTTTGACCGCTTAGTGCAAAATCTAAAGACAAAATTCAGTTTTGAGCACAGGTAAAACTATTTTGAGGCGATGGTTTGATTTTGTAAAAAGAATCAGAGGTTTTTGGCGAATGTAGTTTGAGAAAAGACTTTTGTGTTTCAATTCTGAGAAAAGGACAGGAGAATTCAAAAACTGTGTTTTAACAATTGTGAAAAACTGTAAAATGATACACACACTGTGCATGTCAGTACAGAAATACTGGATCATAACAACTTAGAAAAAAGGGTATGGAGCTGATGGTTGTTATTGTATGTCCATAAAGAGATGTTGGACCATAACACTTTTTAAAAGGGTGGAACACACATGTGTAGCCTGTCTACCTTCAATATATGTAGATGGGGCCCTGAGTTCTTTACTTCATTTCACTTTAGTGGGTTAACTCTGATTAACTCAATATTATTTATCCTGGGTCCTCTAACAACCTTAGAGCTACTGGATATAACCAGATATTAGTGACCTCTTTATATGAAAACAGTTAAGTGTAATGACCCTTTATCAAGTATTCACAGCCACAACCATTAAATATATGCAAGATATTAGGATCTCAAACCATTTAAAGTTAGAAAACACACTCAGAAATCAATTTCCCAATTAAAGGTATGATTTTACTTGAATAATAAGGTAAAATAAATATAACAACTTAAAGTTAGTGTGCTCTTTTGTTTTTCACAAGTCCACAGCTTATATCAGTTTTCTTTCAAACCATACAGTATATTGTCCCTTTTTATAGGTTTTAGTGTCCAAACAAAGTTTCAACAGTAATCAAACACTGTGCACACACCAATTATCGCTAAACTAAGCCAGCAAAATAATAATATTTAATCAAATAAAATCGTTGCAGGCCTGAATCGCTGCTTGTGTTCGTTGAGACCAAAAACTCAGCGGTCAGTTCACTCTCAGCTGAGCAAAAAAAAATAAATTAGTTGTAGGTAGGTCTGTCCAGGAAGCAGGAGACAGCGGGGGGACACACTCACAGAGTTTGGGCGGTTATCCAACGTTGCCAGAGGAACTCTGAGCCTCCTCGATGGCTCAGAGCGCTATCTGGTGGATGTCCGTCGTCTCCTGATTGTAAACTGTCCACGTGGCTAGGTGGTCGAGCTGGATTAGCTCAGTTAGCTTAGCCTGCAGTCTCTCCACCTTACACACACCGCTCACTTGGCTAACGAGCGACGTAACAGGTTACAATGTTGCAAAATGTCGGGCAGACTTTCTCAGTAACTCTCAGTATAATGTCTTTTTACAGATTATCTTGTTGAAAATCTAAGACACCTACTATACAAAATGTTTTCTTCACAACTTCAGACGTCCACTCCCCAAATTTACCGCATTCCCCCATTAACTTCCCGTCCTCTCCCTCTCACCTCTCCCTCACCTGGATGCACCCCACAGCCCACCTTTCAAAATAAAATACAACTCATGTAAAAAGAAAGCATTTCTTTAGAAAAGGTACCATAGAAATAAACAGCTTTTTATCAAATTAAATGAAATAAAATACATATAGCAATTTAAACATTTTTAAGCATTTTTAATATTTTTAACACATGAACTTTATTTTTTTTTAACTTTATCCAAACAATGAAATATATGTATTTCACCCTTTTTAACCTTTTATCAAATCCTATTTATTCATGTATTTATCACCAACTATTTACCATATCTATGCACATTTTTCCCCGGGCTACACATGGAATTATGTAGCAAACAAAAAAGTGTTAAACAAACCAGAATATGTATTATAATTTAGAGTCTTCAAAGTAGCCACCTTTTGCTTTGATGACCGCTTTGCACACTCTTGGCATTCTCTCAGCTTCATGAGGTAGTCACCTGAAATGGTTTTCAATTAACAGGTGTGCCTTGTCAAGAGTTAATTTCTGGAATGTCTTGCCTTCTTAATGTGTTTGAGGCCATCAGTTGTGTTGTGCAGAGGTTGGGTTGGTACAAAAGGTCTATACAGTGAATGGCCCTATTATGGCAAAAACAACTCAACTAAGAAAAGAGAAACGACAGTCCATTATTACTTTAAGACATGAAGGTCAGTCAATCCGGAAAATTTCAAGAACTTTGAAGGTATCCTCAAGTGCAGTCACAAAGACCATCAAATGTTATGAAGAAACTGGCTGTCATGAGGACCGACCCAGGAAAGGAAGACCAAGAGTAACCTCTGCTGCAGAGGATAAGTTCGTCAGAGTTACCAGCCTCAGAAACCGCAAACCAACAGCACCTCAGATTAGAGCCCACATAAATACTTCACAGAGCTCAAGTAGCAGACACATCTCAACATCAGCTGTTCAGAGGAGACTGCGTGAATCAGGCCTTCATGGTCGAAGTGCTGCAAAGTAGCCACTTCTGAGGAAGAACAACAAGAGGAAGAGAATTGCTTGGGCCAAGAAACACAAGGAATGGACATTAGACTAGTGGAAATCTGTGCTTTGGTCTGATGAGTCCAAATTTGAGATTTTTGGTTCCATCCGCCATGTCTTTGTGAGACGCAGAAAAGGTGAGCGGATGGTTTCGACATGCATGGTTCCCACTGTGAAGCATGGAGGAGGAGGTGTGATGGTGTGGGGGTGTTTTGCTGGTGATACTGTTGGTGATTTATTCAAAATTGAAGGCACAGTGAACCAGCATGGCTACCACAGTATCCTGCAGCGACATGCCATCCCATCCAGTTTGCGTTTCGTTGGATGATCATTTCTTTTTCAACAGGACAATGACCCCAAACACACCTCCAGGCTGTGTAAGGGCTATCTGACCAAGAAGGAGAGTGATGGAGTGCTGCGGCAGATGACCTGGCCTCCACAGTCACCGGACCTGAACCTAATCGAGTTGGTTTGGGGTGAGCTGGACGGCAGAGTGAAGGCAAAGGGGCCAACAAGTGCTAAACACCTCTGGGAACTCCTTCAAGACTGTTGGAAAACCATTTCAGGTGACTACCTCTTGAAGCTCATGGAGAGAATGCCAAGAGTGTGCAAAGCTGTCATCAAAACAAAAGGTGGCTACTTTGAAGACTCTAAAATATAATACATATTCTGGTTTGTTTAACACTTTTTGGTTTGCTACATAATTCCATATGTGTTTCTTCATAGTTTGGATGTCTTCAGTATTAATCTACAATGTAGAAAATAAAAAATAAAGTAAAGCCATTGAAAGAGAAGGTGTGTCCAAACTTTTGACTGGTACTGTATATATACATATTTTACCTTATATAATAATCAATCACAGGTAAATTGCCACCTGCACAATTTAGGCACGGGCGGATCGTACCTTAATCAAATAAATGTGATTTTAAAAATTCTATCCCGATTTTAAATTAACGAAAATAGACAATGATCGAGATTAATTCAAATTATATTGTGAAAAACATAAATTATGCCGCTGATGATCAATAATCAAAATGGCCAACCATTCAAACAACAAGCAAAACACAATATTCCTCAAATACCCAGTCCCCACAAACATAAAGTCCGTGTCTCACAAGTCTCTGTCACAGCTGTTTGCACGTTACAAAGTTCCTGCAATCCTTATATGAACAAAACAAAACAAAAAAGTCTCAGGCAAGACCAGGAGGAATGTGGTGAGTCGCCCGAAGTCCAGAAGTCTCGAAAGCAGGGTGCAGCATTTTATACATTGTTAATAGACCAGAGGTCAGTATGGTATGGTACTGACTTCTGGTCTATTTACAATGTATAAAATGCTGCACCCTGCTTTCGTTCCCCCAGCCCACAACATGAATGTTTACTGTTGCCATGGCAACTGGTGCTGTTTCAGTAGCTAATGTTATCTTAGCGTAATCTACATATTAACAATGAACAATACAACTACAATACTACATTTCTAAACAAAAAGAGCTACCAACACCAACAGCTGTTCTATCAAAGACCTTAACCAGGGTGTTGCCACTTGTCATATCTTACAACAGTTAACGAAACCTCACTGAAATGATGTAACCTAACTAAACACGGTGCAGTCAGCACAGACGTTACAACTACATTACTAAGAGTACACTAATAAGATGTGAAGTGCTTTGTGACTTTAATCCTACTTGAAAGAATAAGTGAAAAATATAAAGTTGAGTGATAACTGATAGTTGGCTGATAACTGAAGAACAACTGAAGAAGCAGCCGAGCCACTGTGCCTTTCATCCTCAAACAGAAATGTATACAAGTGTGTACCAGATACATAGAACAAATAAACATACACTAATACTCACTGTATGACATTAACATAAAACAATGAATGCACGTTACTTATCCTGATTATTAAACACAACAACAAGAAACAGCTCATAGAAAGACTGCGTGCTCTTACTTTAGAGATAGAAAGAAGAATTCTGTCAGTGCGGTTGTTTTAGTTGTAACATAGGTATGCAATTTGTCGATAAATTTACTGCACTTACCCCGGTTTTTACGACAAAAACTTGCACTCCGTTGTTTGCGCTGCCTTCACCTTGCGGTTGGGACGGCGAACACAGAGGAGGAGCTTCATCATACGGAGGCTTGAGAAGAAAGTATTAAAAATCAAAGCAGATTTGATTAATCTAAATCTGTAATCAGCTTGACCAAAAAAAACCACAGCCAAATTTGTCTTTCTTACTGCAACAGGAAAGGCTGGTATCTGTGGCACCCTCATCAGGACGTGTTCCACCCTACGAGGCATTTTTGTTGCCCAAAGAAATGAGAGAAATATATATTAATTACCCTACTGTTTTATTAAAGACCAACTTCTCAGTATACACTCACCAGCCACTTTATAGGTATATATATATATACACATATATATATATGTATATATATATACATATATACATATACACATATATATATATATATATATGTATATATACATATATACATATACATATATATATATGTATATATACATATATACATATACATATATGTATATATACATATATACATATACATATATATATATATATATATATATATATATATATATATATATATACATATACATATATATATATATATATATATATATATATATATACATACATATATATATATATATATATATATATATATATATATATATGACTGCATTTCTGGAGAGAGGCTTGGTGAGGCTGTCGTTCACTGTGTTGAGCTCCTCCACTCTGAGCTCCTCTGGGATGGTGAAGTGTATGAGCCCTATCTCCTCTGACATGGAGCCTGACAGCAGTGGCAACTACTGTGTGTTCACAGCCTCAAACTCCAGTTTGTATTTGCGACCCCGCACCACACAATCCGTAGCAAAGACCCCTAGTGATGGCAGCATGTGGTCTGAATACAGCTTAAGTGTGGTGCTGCTGTGTTTTAGCTTTTCTCTCGGAGCCAGTCTCTTTTTGTCTCTGAGACTCATGACGTTGCACGTAGCTCCCGAATCAAGCTGGCATCTCTGTAATTTTCCATTTAACCTAAGATTAACAAACGATTTTTTGCCTTTTGTGCTCACTGCTCCAATGCTCTCTGCAGCATACACATCATTTGTTTCCATCACTGCCCTTTCCTTGTCAATGTTCAGTCCCTCGAGTTTTCCATCTTTTCTCTTGGTTTTGTTGCAGACTCTTGCAAAATGATTAACTGCGCCACAAGCATTACAATTCTTGCCATGTGCTGGGCAGTGTTCCTTTCCCCACCCATGTGATGTGCCACAGTACTTACATGTGGAGGGACTCTCAACCTGTGATCTGGGATGAGCACTCATTTTCTCTGCAGTGCTAGCTTGTCTTTTGAATGTTTGTTTTCCTATGGTGTTGACATTGTCCAAGTGAGATCTCTCGTTTCCATAGATCTCAACTGCCAATCACTCAGCTCAGCTGCTCGACATGCCTCAATAGCGCTGGCTAGTGTCAAGTCCTTTTCCCTCAGCAGCCGTCTGCGTGTGCTCTCATTAGCAATGCCGATAACTATTTTGTCTCTGATTAATTCATCTCTTAAGGCACCGTATTCACAGGTAGCAGCTTTCTCTCTGACTCGAGTCACAAAACAGTCTATTGCCTCACCTTCCTCCTGTTTACAGCAGCCAAATACGTAGCACTTGTATATCACATTTTTTGCAGGTTTAAAGTACTGTTCCAGTGAGTTCAGGATGACGGTCACGTCTGCCTACTCTGCGTCACTCAGAGTCAAGTTGTGTTTGTAGACATGTCGACGCTAACACGTCGACCATAACACTCCTCAATGTCGCCGCCTAGACCTCCTTGGGCTTGTTCACTAGCCCCGTTGCTAAAGCATAATCCTCATATTCTGCTCGGAAGATTTCCCAATTCTCACTAAGGTTGCCGCTGAGCTTCATCGGAGTTGGCGGGGGTATGTTCGCGGCCATGGCTATTTCCTGGTGCTGCTCCGGTGTATCAGGCATTATCAGTCAAAAACCTGCAAAACTCACTTGGCGACTTTATGCAGCTGTAGACACAAAATTTCGTCCACTTCTGACACCATGTTTGGGTTTGTGGTGTAACAATGATGAAACGGCACACATATAGCTTCGTTGATATGAAACTTTACTGTGTCGGCTCAGATCACAGCACAATAACGAAAGCCAGACTGCCAGGCATGCTGGGAGACTACATGACATTTTTCAAGGTGCAGTGTCACTAAACATCAAATAGGTGGTACTATAATACCACCTATAACAGGAGATTCGCATCATAACATAGGATAAGAATTAACTGATTAATTAATTAATCAATTAATGCTCTCTGAGAGAGAGTGACACTGGTGACAAGGGTGGAGTCACCAGTGTGAGAAGGGGAGTAGCTGCTAAATTGGAGATGTACACATATGTAGGAGAAGGGGGAGCTGTGGTGGAAGTGGGTGGGGCCACAGTATCAAACCTGTTGAAGAACTGGTTGAGTTCATCAGCTCTTTCCATATCACCCAATTGGCTGTCTTTTTGTTGTAGCCAGAGATGGTATTGATTCCTCTCCACACCTCATGGATGTTGTTGTGTTGTAAATTCCTCTCTAATGTCATGTCCAGGAAATGATGTTAAGTTAATTTAATAAGTTTTGTCTCGTGTCTATGTTGTCTTGTGATTTCCTGTTTTACTTTGTGTCTACTTCCTGTCTGTGTATATTCTCGTCAGTTTTACCTTTTCCCTTTGTCTGTTTTCCCGCCCTTGGGATTACCTGTCTCCGCCCTGATTGTTTCCACCTGTGCCCGTGTGTGTGTGTGTGTGTGTGTGTGTGTGTGTGTGTGTGTGTGTGTGTGTGTGTGTGTGTGTGTGTGTGTGTGTGTGTGTGTGTGTGTGTGTATAGTCCACGTCGCCCTTTGTCCTGTGCCAGTTCGTCTGATCATGATGACTGATGGCTTATATGTCCATTTCCAAGCCTTCACCTTTGCACTAGCTTGGCAACCACGAAAACACCTCTTCATCTCAGCTGGAATAGGGTGGTATCCTCCAGATTTGCTCTGTTTTTATGGGGAAAAAAGCACTTCTCTTGAATAAACCCTTCTCCCCAAAGAAGTATCCATCAGTAGTTGACAAAAATACAGCAAAAATAAAATGAAGATTGAGTAAAAAAAATTTGGAGCTACTACACTTTGCTGCTACCAGTTGAAGCACATGTTCTGGAAATGGATGTGCAGGTGACAAATTTGCAGCAACTGTGTGATGCTATCGTGTCAATATTGACCAAAATGTAATGTTTCCAACACTTTATTGAATCTAAGGCACAAAGAATTAAGGCAATTAAGGGGTCCAACCCAAGACTAGCAAGGTGTACCTAATAAAGTGGCCGGTGAGTGTATAAAAGTTAAAAACACCCAGCTTCTGCATTCAAGAACCCAAATGGTAAAAAAAAAAAACCCACAAGTTTCAGAAAAAAGGAAAAACAGTAAAATTTTGTGATTGAAGTCAAAACTTTACAGACATAAGGACTACTCATTATAAGCCTGTTTGATTATCATTTTGGTTGATATTTTTCAGGGTATGATTACTGAGAAAATTCTGACGAGAACTCACCATGCAGTCCAAATGCCATCCATTAAATGACTTTCTACTTCCTGTGTAAACAAGAAGTCAGTTAAAGATCCAAAAATAAATTTTGTTCAGCCACCTTGCACACTTTGCGTTCTTTTTAATTTACTCATACAAATCATAGCTTTAATTCTACATACTCTCAAAACAGTAAACAAACTAGTATAGAAATTACTTTAAAGTACAAGTCTGATTTATACTCTTCTGCACCCTTAGTACTTTCAATTGTTTAGTGGTTAAAGCTGCCAACAGGGCTCCCTGAGAGACTCCTGGCAGTCTCCCAGGCCTTGACATGTGCATGTAAGTAATTCTGGTCTTGGGGCCCCATGAAATATTTCACCCACTATCTTATTATAGTATAGCAATAGCAGAAGACCACACCTGTGGGAAAATGTGCAAAAGAAAAAACAACACACAAACAAACTACTTTCATGATTACTCTCATGAAAAAGACACAGTAGTGCAGTTTTAAAACTTTCTTCATTCACCTCATTGGTATAGGGCTTGAGTGATGACTTTTGTGAAGTGCAACTTGAGCACTTTGACCCAGGACATGGGGTTTCAGCCACCCTGCACACAAGGTGCAGTTGGTTTTAGTTGGATAACTTTTGCTTGGAAGGTGGCAGCAACCTGAAACTGGGCACAGTGTGAGCCCAGAGGTACTTTTTTCCATGAGTATATGACCTTTCTAGCCAAAGATACAAATCAATGTACTATACGTTTGTGTTTCCCAACTCCACAATGGTTACAGATATGAGGGTACTTCCAACTACTTTTGTTTTCTCTTTTTCCAGTCATGTGGTAGGGAGTGGTTAGGGGAGGGGTAACGATAACAGATTCCTTTATTGTCCCACAATGGGGAAATTCACTGTTACAGCAGCAAAGTGGATAGTGAAAAAGCAATATAGATATAGAATAAGTAAGAATATTAATAAAATATAAATATATTATAGTTGCTGCACAGATAGATTAGATAGATAACTGGCATATTAAATTGATATTAAAACACTTTAAAAACTTACACCTCAGGAGTTCTTACCTGTCGGGAAACGGTGGAAGGCCAGGTGCAGGGGTGTTCCACTGATAGTTGTTGCAGTTAATTGCACTGCACTGTTTTCTTTTACTTTTCTCCTCTC
The DNA here is from genome assembly GCA_013133815.1 of Cromileptes altivelis. Classification (NCBI taxonomy): domain Eukaryota; kingdom Metazoa; phylum Chordata; class Actinopteri; order Perciformes; family Serranidae; genus Cromileptes; species Cromileptes altivelis. Next base: position 18,427,261 of record CM023131.1, on the reverse strand, counting down.
TCCTTGACATCTTGCATGTTGTCTGGGTGCAACAGTCCAAGCACAACAGTCCAAAATGGCAGCAGCGCCCCTAGTGGCTGTTGGCAAAAATTCAACGGAGCTTCACCTCTTGGTATCCATGCTCTTTGACTGAAGTATGGTGCATGGAAGGAGCAGCTACAGGGACTGTTGGTGTGCTTGTCTAACGGAGTCACAGAAAGTGAGCATTTTAATGGGAGCACTGACTGGGTTAACCAAATGGCAGGTTCAAGGTTTGCTGAGGGTAACAGCAATATAGCAGCCAAAATCTTTAGAGAAAAAGATGCCCACTGCATTTAGGTGCCAACAGAACATAGATGAACCGGTCACATAGAATACCAAATAAAAGAAATTATGTGCACAATACTTGACCAAACTATGATTGCATATGCTAAGGCTCATGTAACATCAGGAAACTGGTGCGCATCCAGGTTTTTATGTCTTTAAGGCAGTTATGAAGTTTAGTTAATTGATTACTTTCTTCTGGCTTCATCGATAAATACAACTGTGTATCATCCGCATAACAAAGGAAATTTATAGAGTGATTTCTAATGATGTTACCTAAAGGAAGCATATATAGAGTAAACAGGATTGGTCCGAGCACAGAACCTTGCGGAACTCCAAAACAAACTTTGGTACGTAAGGATGATTCATTATGAACGTGAACAAACTGAAAACGATCAGATAAATAAGATTTAAACCAGCTCAGTGCAGAACCTTTTAGGCCAATTAAGTGATCCAGTCTCTGCAGTAGAATTTGATGGTTAATTGTGTCAAACGCCGCACTAAGATCTAATAAAACAAGTACAGAGACAAGTCCTTTGTCTGAAGCAATCAGAAGGTCATTTGTAATTTTAACTAGTGCTGTCTCAGTGCTATGATGCACTCTAAATCCTGACTGAAATTCTTCAAATAATTTATTATCATGGAGAAAAATCACACAGCTGGTCTGCGACTACTTTCTCAAGGATCTTTGACATAAAGGGAAGATTAGATATTGGTCTATAGTTGGCTAACACCTCTGGACCCAGGGTGGGCTTTTTTAGAAGAGGTTTAATTACAGCTACCTTAAAAGACTGTGGTACATAGCCTGTTAATAAGGATATATTGATCATATCCAATATCTGAGTGTTAACTACAGGAAAGACCTCCTTAAGTAGCCTAGTTGGGATGGGGTCTAAGAGACACGTTGATGATTTAGATGAAGAAATCACTGCTGTCAATTCTTGGAGAAATTGGGGAGAAGCAATCTAAATATATATTAGGTTCTACAGCTGTGTTTGAGGTTAGATAGGTACTATCTGGGGACAGGAGGTCATGAATTTTGCCTCTAATAGTTAGAATTTTGTCATTAAAAAAAGCTCATTAAATCATTACTGCTAAGGGCTAAAGGAATATTAGGCTCAATAGAGCTTTGACTCTCAGTCAGCCTGGCTACAGTGCTGAAAAGAAACCTGGGGTTGTTCTTATTGTCTTCTATTAATGCTGAGTAATAGTTTGCTCTGGCATTGCGGAGGCCCCTCTTAAGTTTTGAGACTGTCTGTCCAGATTAAACGAGATTCTTCCTGTTTGGTTAATCGGCAATTCCTTTCAAATTTTACGATATTTGTTTTAACTTACGGGTTTGAGAGTTTATACCAAGGAGCGAACTTTCTTTGCTTTTTTAACTTCTTTTTAAAGAGGAGCTACAGAGTCAAGTGTTGTTCGCAGCGAGCCTACGGCGCTATCAACAAAATGATCAAAGTCGGTACAGGAAACCTCTGTTACTGAGGGACTTGGTATTGAATTTAACAACGGAGTAATCTTTTCCTTAAATTTTGCGACAGTACTATCTGATAAACATCTAGTATAGTAACTGTTGCTGAGTGGCGTGTAATCGAGTAAGAAGACATCAAAAGTAATCAGATAATGATCCGACAGCGAGGGATTCTGTGGAAAGACTTTTAGGTTATCAATTTCAATTCCATATGTCAGAACTAGATCGAGGGTATGGTTAAAACAATGCGTGGGTTCATGTACACCCTGACTGAAGCCAATGGAGTCTAATAGTGAGATAAACGCGGTAGCCAGGGAGTCATTATCAGCGTCGACATGAATGTTAAAATCGCCTACAATAATAACCTTATCTGATTTAAGAACTAAAGTGGATAAAAACTCTGAGAATTCAGATACAAATTCAGAATACGGGCCAGGAGCACGGTACACTATAACAAATAAAAGTGGCTGCGAGGTTTTCCAGGTCGGATGTAAAAGACCAAGAACGAGGCTTTCAAATGAATTATAATCTAGTTTAGGTTTAGGGCTGATTAACAGACTAGAGTTAAAAATGGCTGCAACTCCCCCTCCTCGGCCGCTGCCTCGAGGAATGTGGGTATTATGACTGGGACATGAATTTGTTGGTGCTTGTGGCCTTAGTAATGATGTCAGGGAGTGTAGCAACAGCGCAATAGCAATAGCTGAGTCATCACTGGAGGTGCAATTTCAACTTTTGTGATTTGACCTTTTTCAGTGGTTATGGTGACGTTATCCAGTTTCAGAAGCTGAATTTCAAGTTCTGTGGTTTGAGTAGATATTTCTTTCACAATATCTTTTAAAAGATATGATGGCAAATGGAACTTTTCCATTTGTGCAACTTGTAGTGTCAGGATCACTTTTACCTTTGGCTTGAGAGAAGACAGTTTGACATGATCCCCACATTGCATACATTTGATGCTGAAACTGTCTGGACTGAAGTCAGGAAATGGTGTTCTGCAGCTTTTGCAGGTGAATTTCCTCGTAACATTGACTCTTGCAATTTGGCCTGTTTCTCCTCATTGGTTGGCGTGATTTTGTTTCTTTGTCCAGGGGGTGGGGGATGTAGTTTGTTTGTGGAGTGGCGCTGATGACTTTACAATTACTGAAGGTCTTCACAGTCTCTCTTTCAAAATGATACCAGGAACTGATGGTAGATGATGTTGTCCCCTCACGGTCAAATTGTCACTTCCTGATGCATCACTAATGAGGTAGATTTTAAATGGCATCATTTTACCATCACTTGTGTCCTGCTCTCCTGTGGTTTTCACCTGGATGACTTTGGCAATGATGTCTATCTAAAAGAGATCACAATTTGATGACCACCATAAAACATTTTGAATACATTTGATAATATTTACATGACATCTTACTTGCTGAAGATCCTTGACATTGGGTATATCTTTGATCATTTTGTTGCAGTTGTTGTACTCAGTGTTGTGTTCAAATCCAACAGCTGGGTTGATGATGTAGTCTGATTTGTCACTGTAAATTATTTCCTGCATGGCACTGTGAAACCTGTTGTTTTGCAGTTTCACTTGACATAGGGTCACTGCAGTGCTTTGAGATTTTGAAATGAGATTCATTGTATTTAAGAAATCTTGAGAGGCAATATGGTACATGTATATAAACTATCAAATTGTATTTCAGTATACTAAATTGTGTTTAATATATTTCTACATACAATAATATTAAAGCAGACAAACCGGGTCACCATTGTCTGTTGTTGGAAACTGCCTGTGAAGTACTTCCACCAGTACTTGTAGTCATGTCTGAGAAATAATGAACATATCCAGATATCTGGTTTTGGTGGTCACTTTCCATTCTGCCAAGAAGAAAATAGATTTGTTAAGTGTGTGATTTATTAACTTATTTTTACTTTAATTTGTTGAAGATTGAGCATGAAACCAAAGAAAAGTAGTTTTACATACCTTTTGTAATTTGCTTCTTTTGAGCTGTCTTCTTTAGGTTGAGGTTTTTTTGTTTTTTTTTCCTGTTGCTTTTTCTTGGTCAAGTTGTTTTAGTGAATCCTCTTTCAGTGAAATCCTCTCTGAATAAAGTGGGATCTTCAGGTTGGGCTGTTATGTCAGCTTGATTAAGGCAAATAACAAACACCTGTTCGCTGAAGTCCAGAGTCATGTGAGCTATTTCTCAGCCCTGCACGTCTTCCAACACACCTGATTCAAATGTTAAGCTCGTTAACGAGCTCTGCAGAAACCAGATAATAACATGCATGGAGAGTGATTCCACAAGACCAGAGTTGAGAAGCACAGATAGTGACAGAAACCACAACACATCTGTAAAATATAACACAGTGAGGAAGGCAAAAAAAAAAAAAACTAAACTAAAATATTTTCATGTGCTTTAATTCACACAGCACAATAACTGAATAGGTATAAGATTCACTCATTCTGCCTGCCATAATCTGGATGTTGAACACTCAACCTCTATCACCAAAGTCAAGAGATGATTTAGTTGGGCTATGTGCCAGGTGAGAACCCACACATAGTTTATCAAAATGTAGTTATCAAGACAAAATTCTGAGAATTAAAGTACTTCATCTAGACAACATAGAGATGTCTGTTTTCTTTTGATTGGATTTGACTGAAGTGACAAACTGATGTTTAAAGGTGCTTGATTTCCACTGACTGCAGTGGTTTACTTGGGGACAGGATTCAAATTAAAACTGCTGTTATAGAAATATGTTTTTCACAGAGCATTGATGAGGCTTATGTAAATGTACAAAAGTTTCTTCAGTATTGGGGCTACAGTTTGATGATAGTTGTGAAGTTGTAGTGCCTATGGTTGATTTGTTATTCATTTTCAAAGTTTTGAACTTTAGATGCTTGCTGTAGCGCCACTATCAGGACTGTTTTGGGATGTAACAATTCACTCAGCTCATGATATGATGCGATTCATGATAATAAGTCCACAATTACGCTTTTTCACGGTTTAACAAAATTTTCCAAAGACATTAGGACTTAAATATATATATATGTATAAGTGCTATCTTCCCTCCAAAACTGGCATGTTAAATTGATATTAAAACACTTTAAAACTTACACCTCAGGAGTTCTTACCTGTCGGGATCCTTCGGGAAACGGTGGAAGGCCAGGTGCGGGGTGTTCCACTGATAGTTGTTGCAGTTAATTGCACTACACTGTTTTCTTTTACTTTTTTCCTCCTCTCTCCTTGACATCTTGCACGTTGTCTGGGCGCAACAGTCCAAGCTCAACAGTCCAAAATGGTGGCAGCGCCCCTAGTGGCTGTTGGCAAAAATTCAGCAGCGCTTCACCTCTTGGTATCCATACTCTCTGCCTACGTATTTGTAGAGACATCATTCTAAGCCTGTGAGAAAGCTTCCATTTGTATGTGAATTGCATTACACTTTAGTAAATATATATTTATGAAAGCAGTAGTTGATATTTGCCAGTAAACAACCACATAAATAACACATTGTAACTTTAAAATCATTTATTGGAGACTTTGGACGTTGGTGTATCCCTACACCAACACAGCCCAATCATTGTGTGGACCTAATCTTAACACAATTACATTATATTAATCAGTCAATTAACCTATCGTTTTATTCATTTGCTTATGGGTCCATTTATTTATCTAGCCATTTATTTACAAAAAACCTTCCTTTGCTGTGTTTGTGTTACATGTGAGCAGTGCATGTCTTTGTAAAAGGAAAATCAAAATGACTTGCATGTGAAATAAGAGTGTGTCAGGCCCCTCACTGTCTCTGCTGTTATCTGATGAACACATAGTTTTAATGCAGTCTCCGCTGACTCTCTTTTCCAGAGACACACACATAGGCTCAATTTCTTCAACAAACTTGGAATAAATGTCATCCTTGGTCAGACAGAGAGGTTCCATGCTACTGTACTCACCTTTACCTTTTATGACTAATGTCTCCCAAGCCCTTATGTTACCTTAACATAACCAACTCTTCTTTCTTGTGCCTAAATCTAACCAGACCCCCTATACACTGCATCTATGTTCATCTTCCACGTTGTGGTGTGCTGCTGCTGCTGCTGCTGATCTGGAGTGGAAACCCGCTAGCGAGGCTGCACATATGCTACAGGCCTTAGCAATATCATCTCCACCTGATACTAACACCTTTTCAATCACACACGTGAGATCAACTGCAGGTAGGTAGTTGTGGAATCTGTAATGTTTCCATGTCATATTTGTATCAGTAATAAATATTAAAAAGTTAAATTAAAGGTTTACTGAAAATTTAACTCAGAACATTATAACATGCCCTTATGATGGACCTCCACATGCCTAATTATGTCTCATAATTTGTTGGAGTAATTTTGAGGTGTATACCATTTGTTATATATTTACACTTTTTCCCTACTTGAGAATTGAAAAAAAAAAAAAGTCAAAAAACCTTCCTAAAACCAAATCAAGACACCAAGACCTCTTTGTTTCTGTTTCAGCAGAGTTGGAACAAATGATGTCCTTGGTCAGAAAGAGGTGCCATGCTACTTTGCTCACCTCTATGAGTAACGTCTCCCTAACCCACCCCTGCGCATAATCCTGCTTCCAAGAAAATCACTCAGCTCCAATTCCAAGTTCAAAACAACTTTATTTAAACAACTATTTTTTACTGTATTTGGATAATTAAGACACAAGATTATGATGAACTGCAAAAAATAAAGTAAAATAAAACATAACATGCAATATGAACTCAAATGACTTCATTTCCCTTATACTGTTTATAATGTGAAAAGCTCAATAAAAACAATGCTCTCTTTTTTCTCCTTTTCTTGTCACTCTTCATGTATATAATGTAACGGTGTCAGTAAACAAAACAACAACCACAACAGTATGAATGGAACACTATTTGAATATTTGAACACTGTTCCAACATGGAAAATACTAGAGTTGTGAGCCCTGTCCTTTGATCTCAAGCAACAGTTTATCAAGTTCCACCTCACTGTCATCCGAGTCCATCCATCCTTCTTCATCCGAGTCCTCCTTCCCTTTGTCCTCCTGCTGGCCCCCATGATCTTCACCCTGTGGTTGCTGGACCTGGTCCTCTTCTTGGTGGACCTGCCCTGGCCACCCCTCCTGCTGCCCTTTCTCATTTCTCTTTGGTGTGCAGCTCTTCTCCATCTGCCCCTCGTCCCTCACACTTTGTTTTCTCCTTCCCCTCTGCATGCTCAGTCTCTTCTTCACTTTATAGGAAAAATCTCTTTTTGAGCTGTCTTTTCCCCACTACCTCCTCGGTGTCCGGTCAATCCGCCTGATGGTGTTCCTGTCCCTCTGGTGGTGAAGCGGCTCCAAATTCCCCCCAAGCCATCTCCTCTGCAGCAGCCTCAGACGTGCCTGGAGAGACAGACGACAAACGTTTGGTGGAAATTATCATCCAATTTAAAAGAGGTTTGAAAGGAAGTTCCTTCACTGAGACATAACACTTACTTGTTGTTTCTTTTTCATGATGGGCTGCCATCTCCTTCAGTATGTGCAACCAGAGAGATTTGATGAGGTTCAACAGCTCCCCGATTTCACTTGAAGTCAGCTGGCTTTCCTCCTTATGAATCATGTCCATGTGTCAGATTTACCTGGCTTGAGGCGGCTTTAAACGCAAAAACCAAAGCTCCACAGAAAGCCAAAACACAGCCAACTGCAGAAAGTTGGAGCGTGCCCCTACCCAGGATACCCTCGAAAACAAAAAAGGAAAAAACAACAACGAAAGAGTGAACCATTGGAAGGACCAAAGTCCAGCTGGAACACTCACTCTACATAACCAGGGGGCTCTAGCACTGAAATGTATGGCCTACAGATGACAACCATACTCGCCAAACCAAAACCAAACCAGAAAGAGAAGCACACAGCCAACGCATTCCATCAAGCAACAAAAGGAACCAACAAAAATCCAGGGGAAAATGATCAAAAACGCATGAGCCCCCATTATATTACAACCCTGGCTCACCTGGAAGAAAATAAGAAACACAAGCAGGGCACAAAGGACAAAAGGAATTTGAGAAGTAGATAAGAATTCAGGGTACTGTTAAGCGCACAGTGTCCAAGTGAAATGCACAGAATGGCTAAAAAAAAGAACGAACAAACAAAAGCAGTGTCAACTAATCTGCAGTAAAGAGCAATCAAGATAAAGTGCTAATCAGTGCATAATAATATAATCGTGGTAACAGCATCCAACAGTGGTCAAGAATTAAGACCGATATCACCTTTACCTATTACCTTGCCTACCATATGACAGAATAACCCAATCCCTAAAAACCCATAAAGAGAAAACCTTTAAAAAAAAAAAAAAACAAACTCAGACAGTGCAACCTCAAACAGTAGGTGAACGTCACAGTAAAATCACTCAACATTTATACAGCGCTTTTACAGCTCTCAGATGCTTTACATTTAAAACCAAAGAAAAGAAGTACATACATGTAAGTGCAAAGACATAAACAGAAGACAAGGACAATATAAAACAACAAGGTGCACAAGCATAGTGCAAAACAAAGAAAAGGAGGGCACATGAGGAACCGAGAAGGAAAAGCTTATGTTAAAGGTTAAAGGCGGATTTGAAAAGGTGGGTTTTGAGGAGTGATTTGAAGGTGGATGGATCTGGACAGTCGCGGATGTGTATACAGAGGGTGTTCCAGAGGAAGGGGGCGGCTATGGAGAAGGCTCTGTTGCCTCAGGTTCTGTGCTTGGCCCTGTGTGGGGGTGAGGGGAGGTTTGTCGGATGATCGAAGGTTGCAGGAGGGAGTGTGGTGGTGGAGCATGTTCGTGAGGTAGGAGGGGGCCTGGCTGTGGAGGGCTTTGTGGGTGAGGAGGAGGATCTTGAAATTGATTCTGTACGGGATGCATATGCATAGACACAATCCACAATTATACAACATGCAGAAATTGGTGTATGGAAATGGCAAGGCAATTTGTATAGCCCATTTTTACAAACAGTTTGTCTCAAAGGTCTTTACATGGCATCATAACATCCTCTGCCCTTAGACCCTCACATCGACTGAAGAAAAACTCCTGGAAACCCTTTTAACAGGGAAAAATTGGAGAAACCTCAATGAATGAATAACACGTAAATTCAGGTGTAATAGCATCAGGGGGAACATACCATGTCTTGATTGCTGTCTCCAATAGAGAACTCTGCTCTCAGTACTGGCAGGTAACTCGGTTCTTACTTCTTCTCTTGAAGAGATTCATGGGGATAAGTGCAGGGGTATTTGCAGCATGGTCTTCCAATACCATAAGTGCAGCAATTAAGGTAAATATGTCACAGTTTAAAACACCCCATAGTTGACAAATGCCATTTATTCACTGAAATGTAAGAGGAAATGAGTGCTACTTACCAAGGCTGTATGTTAAGACAAACAACTAAACACAGATTAATAGCACTGATAGGGTGATATGGTGTCACCTTTGGATCAAACAAGATCTAATCATAAAAAAAAGGGCCAATTAAACTGCTGCCACTGAGTTCAAGAATAAGCAGCAGCTGCACAGGTAGCCAACTCAGTGGGTGCCACTCCCACCAGGTGCAAAATGGCTACAACTATGATGTGAAAAGAAACCCAAACAAAGATACTGCATTACCAACACCAAAAACAGTAACACAGGTGACCAACACAAAAGTGGAGTGCAACAGCCACATTCCAAAAGGATTATCACATGTAGACCAACTACAGTGTGGCTGCCATACCGACAGCAACACAAAGATCCAACAAAAGTGAACTGCCACTACCACAACACAAAATGGACACCATATGGTCTTCAACCACACACATACACACACACACACACACACACACACACACACACACACACACACACACACACACACACACACACACACACACACACACACACACACACACACACACACACACACACACACACACACACACACACACACACACACACACACACACACACACACACACACACACACACACACACACACACACACACACACACACACACACACACACACACACACACACACACACACACACACACACACACACGTTACTGTGATGGATGCAGGAAACCAGCAACACAAACGGACCTGATGAATTGGAAAGCCACACCCACCACTCAAAGATCCAGTGATCTGTGGGGGGGTGACTACATCCCAATCCCCAAAACAAGATCACAATGAATTTGCTACAAGAAATACTCAAAAGCAGTAACACACAAGTGACCACACCAAAAAGTGGACTGCAACAACCACACAATAAAATGGTCACAATGTAGTTAACCACTACACACATGTTGCCAACTTACACCTAAGCAGCAACCCACAAGTGACCCACCAAATGTGGAGTGCAGTGACCACCACCCTAACGGTCATAAACCACAACTTACTGCACACAAGTATTTCACAGCTACACAAAACTGTGACCAAACAAACTACTCATCTCAAGCAAAACAAAATCACAATCAAGTTGCTCTGTAAAGTGCCAAAAACTACGAAACAAGTTGTTGAGGCACCACAACCCTGACGTACCTACCAAGACAGCTAACTACCCTAGCTAGTCTTCAGTGGCCTGCCGAGCTCAAGGCGGCTTTAAACGCTGAACTCAGTGCATCGCAGAAGACCACAGAAATAGCCAACTGTAATATACTGAAGCGTGCCCCCACTCAGGATTACCACCAAAAAAATGAAAAAGGCAAAACAACAAAGTGGCAAGATCTTACCTGCCCGGTGACTACCTAGTCAGGGTGCTTAAAACTAAAAAGTTTCAACTCAACACAGAGCAACAACCACAAATGACTCAACAAAAGAGATTACCTCTACACAAAAAAGGCCACGAAATACATACAAAAACATTTACATTACCTCATGGATGTTCAACTCCTGTACAAGCCCCCATTTGTTACACCCCACCCTTAAGCGTATGGGGGCTAACAAAACTCCAAAAACTGAGCCAGCAATAACCACATATACACCTTTAAAACACTCAAATCCATGGGATTTATTAGAATTAAAACAGGCAAACAAGACAACAAAAACCACATGGTGAGAGGCAGCAGAACCAGCAGTCCCCACACCAGAGCCTCTCTCCTCTGCTGCTGCCACAGGAGCTCTTAAGCACCTCCTCCATGCCAGGTGTGCTGCACCTCTTTAGGTAATGCAGCACACCTGGGCAGATCTACAAAAGGAGGGAGAAGGGACAGCAGCAAGGAACACATACAGCTGTAACAACAGTCACAGCAGTTAGCCTAAATGAGATATTTGACATCAGACATTTTCAGCAAGAGGCAGGTTTGGGCACTTGTCGAATGCACCTGTGCAATACAGATATTCTGTATTTGTATGTGTGTATGTATATGTATACATACCTGTATTTATTTATATTATATGTATCAGGTCCCACCAATATCGTATATGTAACACTGTCTAGCAATATCATGCTCCCACTCACTTCCCTTTCTTTTCTCTTCATGTGTGTAAGGGAGGATAAGCGTGTGCATTGCCTTTTGTGCCTGAAGCCTTTTGAGATGCTGTCCGGCCACCTCAGAAACAAATGCATGCGGAACAGCACCCAGGAGGAGAGGGAGCAGGAGCTGAGGAGGGCAAAGCAATCCCAGAAGAGGTGGAGCGCGGTTGGCCGGACCTGGGACTACCAGGAGCTGCTCTCTGTCATTAAAGACAGAGAGGCTTGCGACAAGCTGTACCAGGGTGAGAGAATAAGGGACAGCGACCTCAACCACGTTCGCTACTACTGTATGGCCATCTTGATGGTCAAGCACAGTAGTAGCGGAAAGGTTGTCACCCACTTTATGCTAAGTATCACAACTGTTTTTGTAGAGCACCTTACAACTCTCCCATAGAACGAAAGGTCAGCTGCCACTAATGTAGCAGATTTAATGCTTCCCTCTCACAGATGAGCAAGTGGAATGACAAGAAGCCGGTCCAGGGCGGTGTGTTCATTCGGCTCGAGGAGCAGTCGGGCTGCATCTTGAGGGAAGAGGTGGGTCGGCGCGCTGTTAACGTCGTTGTACGAAAACACAAAATCTGTCAAGGAGTGCTTAACTGTTGTTAACCTTCCAGTCTTTACCCACAGTGGCTAAAGTGCTACTTCACCTGTGTCCGGCCATTATGCCCGAAGAAGCAATCGGGAGACACAGATGATGAGGGCCATTTTTTCCTGGGAAACACAGGAGCTCCTCTTGCGAACCCCAGCATTGACCTGGAACGCCTGTGGAAGCAGTGAGTATACATTTGCAAAGGCCAGCCAAACTTTCAGTTTCATGGAAACTGCAGATCATGTCAAACCTCACCTGCGTGCACAAATCTCTTGTCTCAGTGATCAAAATTCTCTTGTTTTTCATACACAGCTGTGAAAAGCTCCGGAGCGTCATTGCAGGGTCACCCTTCCCGTCAAGTGCAGTGCTGGAGATGCAGGCAGGGGCCAGTGTGGCAGGCAAACAAAAGAAAATTACATCCCCCACCCCCTGGACAAAGAAACAAAATCACGCCAACCAATGAGGAGAAACAGGCCAAATTGTAAGAGTCAATGTTACGAGGAAATTCACCTGCAAAAGCTGCAGAACACCATTTCCTGACTTCAGTCCAGACAGTTTCAGCATCAAATGTATGCAATGTGGGGATCATGTCAAACTGTCTTCTCTCAAGCCAAAGGTAAAAGTGATCCTGACACTACAAGTTGCACAAATGGAAAAGTTCCATTTGCCATCATATCTTTTAAAAGATATTGTGAAAGAAATATCTACTCAAACCACAGAACTTGAAATTCAGCTTCTGAAACTGGATAACGTCACCATAACCACTGAAAAAGGTCAAATCACAAAAGTTGAAATTGCACCTCCAGTGATGACTCAGCTATTCCTCCTACAGCCAACTCAGAACTGCCTGCTCCCAGCGCTGTTGCTACACTCCCTGACATCATTACTAAGGCCACAAGCACCAACAAATTCATGACCCAGTCAGACTATGATCACTTGAGCCTGTGTCTCTCCTCCCAAAATCTCAAATGTACAATTAAAGAACTTTGTGGATTTTGTTTTTACAAAAGTTCTACAGCCAACTCAGAACAGCATCAAATATATGCAATATGGTGATTGTGTCACTGCAGTGCTTTGAGATTTTGAAATGAGATCCACTGTATTTAATAACTCTTGAGAGGCAATATGGTACATGTATATAAACTATCAAATTGTATTTCAGTATACTAAATTGTGTTTAATATACTTCTGCATACAATAATATTAAAGCAGACAAACCGGGTCACCATTGTCTGTTGTTGGAAACTGCCTGTGAAGTACTTGGTCCCACCAGCACTTGTAGTCATGTCTGAGAAATAATGAACATATCCAGATATCTGGTTTTGGTGGTCACTTTCCATTCTGCCAAGAAGAAAATAGATTTGTTAAGTGTGTGATTTATTAACTTATTTTTACTTTAATTTGTTGAAGATTGAGCATGAAACCAAAGAAAAGTAGTTTTACATACTAATTTGTAATTTGCGTCTTTTGAGCTGTGTTCTTCAGGTTGAGGTTTTGTTTTTTTTTTTCCTGTTGCTTTTTCTTGGTCGAGTTGTTTTAGTGAATCCTCTTTCAGTGAAATCCTCTCTGAATAAAGTGGGATCTTCAGGTTGGGCTTTTATGTCAGCTTGATTAAGGCAAATAACAAACACCTGTTCTCTGAAGTCCAGAGTCATGTGAGCTATTTCTCAGCCCTGCACGTCTTCCAACACACCTGATTCAAATGTTAAGCTCGTTAACGAGCTCTGCAGAAACCAGATAATAACATGCATGGAGAGTGATTCCACAAGACCAGAGTTGAGAAGCACAGATAGTGACAGAAACCACAACACATCTGTAAAATATAACACAGTGAGGAAGGCAAAAAAAAAAAAAAAACTAAACTAAAATATTTTCATGTGCTTTAATTCACACAGCACAATAACTGAATAGGTATAAGATTCACTCATTCTGCCTGCCATAATCTGGATGTTGAACACTCAAACTCTATCACCAAAGTCAAGAGATGATTTAGTTGGGCTATGTGCCAGGTGAGAACCCACACATAGTTTATCAAAATGTAGTTATCAAGACAAAATTCTGAGAATTAAAGTACTTCATCTAGACAACATAGAGATGTCTGTTTTCTTTTGATTGGATTTGACTGAAGTGACAAACTGATGTTTAAAGGTGCTTGATTTCCACTGACTGCAGTGGTTTACTTGAGGACAGGATTCAAATTAAAACTGCTGTTATAGAAATATGTTTTTCACAGAGCATTGATGAGGCTTATGTAAATGTACAAAAGTTTCTTCAGTATTGGGGCTACAGTTTGATGATAGTTGTGAAGTTGTAGTGCCTATGGTTGATTTGTTATTCATTTTCACAGTTTTGAACTTTAGATGCTTGCTGTAGCGCCACCATCAGGACTGTTTTGGGATGTAACAATTCACTCAGCTCACGATATGATGCGATTCATGATAATAAGTCCACAATTATGCTTTTTCACGGTTTAACAAAATTTTCCAAAGACATTAGGACTTAAATATATATATATGTATAAGTGCTATCTTCCCTCCAAAACTGGCATGTTAAATTGATATTAAAACACTTTAAAACTTACACCTCAGGAGTTCTTACCTGTCGGGATCCTTCGGGAAACGGTGGAAGGCCAGGTGCGGGGTGTTCCACTGATAGTTGTTGCAGTTAATTGCACTACACTGTTTTCTTTTACTTTTTTCCTCCTCTCTCCTTGACATCTTGCACGTTGTCTGGGCGCAACAGTCCAAGCTCAACAGTCCAAAATGGTGGCAGCGCCCCTAGTGGCTGTTGGCAAAAATTCAGCAGAGCTTCACCTCTTGGTATCCATACTCTCTGCCTACGTATTTGTAGAGACATCATTCTAAGCCTATGAGAAAGCTTCCATTTGTATGTGAATTGCATTACACTTTAGTAAATATATATTTATGAAAGCAGTAGTTGATATTTGCCAGTAAACAACCACATAAATAACACATTGTAACTTTAAAATCATTTATTGGAGACTTTGGACACTTTTTAAGTGTGGCAGTAATCATTGTTGTTACTTCTAGTTTTCCCTGTATCCCTACACCAACACAGCCCAATCATTGTGTGGACCTAATCTTAACACAATTACATTATATTAATCAGTCAATTAACCTATCGTTTTATTCATTTGCTTATGAGTCCCTTTAGTTATCTAGTGATTCACTGACAAGAAGCCTTCCTTTGCTGTGTTTGTGTGACATGTGAGCAGTGCATGTCTTTGTCAAAGGATAATCGAAATGACTTGCATGTGAAATAAGAGTCTGCCAGGACCCTCACTGTCTCTGCTGTCATCCGATGAACACATAGTTTGAATGCAGTCCCCACTGACTTTGTTTCTCTGTTTTCCAGAGACACACACATAGGCTCAACTTCTTCAGCAAACTTGGAATAAATGTCGTCCTTGGTCAGACAGAGAGGTTCCGTGCCACTGTACTCACCTTTACCTTTTATGACTAACGTCTCCCAAGCCCTTATGTTACCTTAACATAACCAACTCTTCTTTCTTGTGCCTAAATCTAACCAGACCCCCTATACACTGCATCCACGTTCACCTTCCACTTCCAAATCCAAACTTCCACGTCGTGGTGTGCTGCTGCTGCTGCTGCTGCTGCTGATCTGGAGTGTGGAAACCCGCTAGCAAGGCTGCGCATATGCTACGGGCCTTAGCAATATCATCTCCACCTGATACTAACACCTTTACCTGATACTAAAACCTTTTCAATCACACAGGTGAAATCAACTGCAGGTAGGTAGTTGTGGAATCTGTAATGTTTCCATGTCATATTTGTATCAGTAATAAATATTAAAAAGTTAAATTAAAGGTTTACTGAAAATGTAACTCAGAACATTATAACATGCCCATATGATGGACCTCCACGTGCCTAATTATGTCTCATAATTTGTTGGAGTAATTTTGAGGTGTGCACCATTTGTTATAAATTCACACTTTTGTCCCGCTTGAGAATTGAAAATAAAAAACAGTCAAAAAACCTTCCTAAAACACAAATCAAGACACCAAGACCTCTTTGTTTTTTCTCTGTTTCAGCAAACTTGGAATAAATCATGTCCTTGGTCAGAAAGAGGTGCCATGCTACTTTGCTCACCTCTATGAGTAACGTCTCCCTAACCCACCCCTGCGCATAATCCTGCTTCCAAGAAAATCACTCAGCTCCAATTCCAAGTTCAAAACAACTTTATTTAAACAACTATTTTTTACTGTATTTGGATAATTAAGACACAAGATTATGATGAACTGCAAAAAATAAAGTAAAATAAAACATAACATGCAATATGAACTCAAATGACTTCATTTCCCTTATACTGTTTATAATGTGAAAAGCTCAATAAAAACAATGCTCTCTTTTTTCTCCTTTTCTTGTCACTCTTCATGTATATAATGTAACGGTGTCAGTAAACAAAACAACAACCACAACAGTATGAATGGAACACTATTTGAATATTTGAACACTGTTCCAACATGGAAAATACTAGAGTTGTGAGCCCTGTCCTTTGATCTCAAGCAACAGTTTATCAAGTTCCACCTCACTGTCATCCGAGTCCATCCATCCTTCTTCATCCGAGTCCTCCTTCCCTTTGTCCTCCTGCTGGCCCCCATGATCTTCACCCTGTGGTTGCTGGACCTGGTCCTCTTCTTGGTGGACCTGCCCTGGCCACCCCTCCTGCTGCCCTTTCTCATTTCTCTTTGGTGTGCAGCTCTTCTCCATCTGCCCCTCGTCCGCTCGCCCCTCACACTTTGTTTTCTCCTTCCCCTCTGCATGCTCAGTCTCTTCTTCACTTTATAGGAAAAATCTCTTTGAGCCGTCTTTTCCCCACCACCTCCTCGGTGTCCGGTCAATCCGCCTGATGGTGTTCCTGTCCCTCTGGTGGTGAAGCGGCTCCAAATTCCCCCAAGCCATCTCCTCTGCAGCAGCCTCAGACGTGCCTGGAGAGACAGACGACAAACGTTTGGTGGAAATTATCATCCAATTTAAAAGAGGTTTGAAAGGAAGTTCCTTCACTGAGACATAACACTTGTTGTTTCTTTTTCATGATGGGCTGCCATCTCCTTCAGTATGTGCAACCAGAGAGATTTGATGAGGTTCAACAGCTCCCCGATTTCACTTGAAGTCAGCTGGCTTTCCTCCTTATGAATCATGTCCATGTGTCAGATTTACCTGGCTTGAGGCGGCTTTAAACGCAAAAACCAAAGCTCCACAGAAAGCCAAAACACAGCCAACTGCAGAAAGTTGGAGCGTGCCCCTACCCAGGATACCCTCGAAAACAAAAAAGGAAAAAACAACAACGAAAGAGTGAACCATTGGAAGGACCAAAGTCCAGCTGGAACACTCACTCTACATAACCAGGGGGCTCTAGCACTGAAATGTATGGCCTACAGATGACAACCATACTCGCCAAACCAAAACCAAACCAGAAAGAGAAGCACACAGCCAACGCACTCCATCAAGCAACAAAAGGAACCAACAAAAATCCAGGGGAAAATGATCAAAAACGCATGAGCCCCCATTATATTACAACCCTGGCTCACCTGGAAGAAAATAAGAAACACAAGCAGGGCACAAAGGACAAAAGGAATTTGAGAAGTAGATAAGAATTCAGGGTACTGTTAAGCGCACAGTGTCCAAGTGAAATGCACAGAATGGCTAAAAAAAAGAACGAACAAACAAAAGCAGTGTCAACTAATCTGCAGTAAAGAGCAATCAAGATAAAGTGCTAATCAGTGCATAATAATATAATCGTGGTAACAGCATCCAACAGTGGTCAAGAATTAAGACCGATATCACCTTTACCTATTACCTTGCCTACCATATGACAGAATAACCCAATCCCTAAAAACCCATAAAGAGAAAACCTTTAAAAAAAAAAAAAAAAAAACAAACTCAGACAGTGCAACCTCAAACAGTAGGTGAACGTCACAGTAAAATCACTCAACATTTATACAGCGCTTTTACAGCTCTCAGATGCCTTACATTTAAAACCAAAGAAAAGAAGTACATACATGTAAGTGCAAAGACATAAACAGAAGACAAGGACAATATAAAACAACAAGGTGCACAAGCATAGTGCAAAACAAAGAAAAGGAGGGCACATGAGGAACCGAGAAGGAAAAGCTTATGTTAAAGGTTAAAGGCGGATTTGAAAAGGTGGGTTTTGAGGAGTGATTTGAAGGTGGATGGATCTGGACAGTCGCGGATGTGTATACAGAGGGTGTTCCAGAGGAAGGGGGCGGCTATGGAGAAGGCTCTGTTGCCTCAGGTTCTGTGCTTGGCCCTGTGTGGGGGTGAGGGGAGGTTTGTCGGATGATCGAAGGTTGCAGGAGGGAGTGTGGTGGTGGAGCATGTTCGTGAGGTAGGAGGGGGCCTGGCTGTGGAGGGCTTTGTGGGTGAGGAGGAGGATCTTGAAATTGATTCTGTACGGGATGCATATGCATAGACACAATCCACAATTATACAACATGCAGAAATTGGTGTATGGAAATGGCAAGGCAATTTGTATAGCCCATTTTTACAAACAGTTTGTCTCAAAGGTCTTTACATGGCATCATAACATCCTCTGCCCTTAGACCCTCACATCGACTGAAGAAAAACTCCTGGAAACCCTTTTAACAGGGAAAAATTGGAGAAACCTCAATGAATGAATAACACGTAAATTCAGGTGTAATAGCATCAGGGGGAACATACCATGTCTTGATTGCTGTCTCCAATAGAGAACTCTGCTCTCAGTACTGGCAGGTAACTCGGTTCTTACTTCTTCTCTTGAAGAGATTCATGGGGATAAGTGCAGGGGTATTTGCAGCATGGTCTTCCAATACCATAAGTGCAGCAATTAAGGTAAATATGTCACAGTTTAAAACACCCCATAGTTGACAAATGCCATTTATTCACTGAAATGTAAGAGGAAATGAGTGCTACTTACCAAGGCTGTATGTTAAGACAAACAACTAAACACAGATTAATAGCACTGATAGGGTGATATGGTGTCACCTTTGGATCAAACAAGATCTAATCATAAAAAAAAGGGCCAATTAAACTGCTGCCACTGAGTTCAAGAATAAGCAGCAGCTGCACAGGTAGCCAACTCAGTGGGTGCCACTCCCACCAGGTGCAAAATGGCTACAACTATGATGTGAAAAGAAACCCAAACAAAGATACTGCATTACCAACACCAAAAACAGTAACACAGGTGACCAACACAAAAGTGGAGTGCAACAGCCACATACCAAAAGGATTATCACATGTAGACCAACTACAGTGTGGCTGCCATACCGACAGCAACACAAAGATCCAACAAAAGTGAACTGCCACTACCACAACACAAAATGGACACCATATGGTCTTCAACCACACACACACACACACACACGTTACTGTGATGGATGCAGGAAACCAGCAACACAAACGGACCTGATGAATTGGAAAGCCACACCCACCACTCAAAGATCCAGTGATCTGTGGGGGGGTGACTACATCCCAATCCCCAAAACAAGATAACAATGAATTTGCTACAAGAAATACTCAAAAGCAGTAACACACAAGTGACCACACCAAAAAGTGGACTGCAACAACCACACAATAAAATGGTCACAATGTAGTTAACCACTACACACATGTTGCCAACTTACACCTAAGCAGCAACCCACAAGTGACCCACCAAATGTGGAGTGCAGTGACCACCACCCTAACGGTCATAAACCACAACTTACTGCACACAAGTATTTCACAGCTACACAAAACTGTGACCAAACAAACTACTCATCTCAAGCAAAACAAAATCACAATCAAGTTGCTCTGTAAAGTGCCAAAAACTACGAAACAAGTTGTTGAGGCACCACAACCCTGACGTACCTACCAAGACAGCTAACTACCCTAGCTAGTCTTCAGTGGCCTGCCGAGCTCAAGGCGGCTTTAAACGCTGAACTCAGTGCATCGCAGAAGACCACAGAAATAGCCAACTGTAATATACTGAAGCGTGCCCCCACTCAGGATTACCACCAAAAAAATGAAAAAGGCAAAACAACAAAGTGGCAAGATCTTACCTGCCCGGTGACTACCTAGTCAGGGTGCTTAAAACTAAAAAGTTTCAACTCAACACAGAGCAACAACCACAAATGACTCAACAAAAGAGATTACCTCTACACAAAAAAGGCCACGAAATACATACAAAAACATTTACATTACCTCATGGATGTTCAACTCCTGTACAAGCCCCCATTTGTTACACCCCACCCTTAAGCGTATGGGGGCTAACAAAACTCCAAAAACTGAGCCAGCAATAACCACATATACACCTTTAAAACACTCAAATCCATGGGATTTATTAGAATTAAAACAGGCAAACAAGACAACAAAAACCACATGGTGAGAGGCAGCAGAACCAGCAGTCCCCACACCAGAGCCTCTCTCCTCTGCTGCTGCCACAGGAGCTCTTAAGCACCTCCTCCATTCACTGACTGCATGGTTTCGGGACAGGTTCAAATTAAAACTGCTGTTAAAAATATGTTTTACAGAGCATTGATGAGGCTTATGTAAATGTACAAAAGTTTCTTCAGTATTGGAGGTAAGTTATGATGATGTTTGAAGTTGTATTATGGTTGTTTGTTATCATTTTCAAAGTTTTGAACTTTAGATGCTTGCTGAGCGCCACTATCAGGACTGTTTTGGGATGTAACAATTCACTCATCATGATATGATCGATTTATATAATAAGTCCACAATTCGTTTTCAGTTAACAAAATTTACAATATAATGCTAATTCCTCAAATATGTAAGTTACTTCTCAAAACTGGAGTTAACGATTTACCTTTCTGAACCTAGGAACGTGGGGATCCGGGAACTGAAAGTGCGTGCACGAATTGCTACAGTTTTCTTTACTGTTTCTTTCTTTTCCTCTCCTTGCTGCGTTGCGCGTGGCAACAGCCAATGGCTCAGCACGCTGCAAAAATGTCGCAGCGCACCTTGGTCCAATCTCCTCACTTTGGTATCATTACTGCTAGGTCATTTTAGGAGACTCATTGCTAAGTGTGAAGAAACATCATTTATTGTGAAAGCATACACTTTAATTAATATAAGCATAGTTGATATTTGATAAACAAGCAACTTAAAACATTGTACTTCTAATCAAGAACTTGGTGTGCTAATCTACACCAATACTTTTGACCTAATCTTAACACAATTACATTATATTAATCAGTCAATTAACCTATCGTTTATTCATTTGCTTATGGTCCATTTTTTGATTAGCATTTTACAAAACCTTCCTTTGTGGAATTATGTGTTCTGTGAGAGGCAGCTTTAAAGGAAATCAATGCTTGCTTGAAATAAAGGTTAGGCCCCTCACGTCTCTGCTGTTACATGATACACATAGTTTTATTCACTCCGCTACTCTCTTTCCAGAGACACACACAAGGCTCTTCTTCAACAACTTGGAATAAATGTCTCCTTGGTCAGACAGAGAGTTCCATCTATGTCTCACCTTTACCTTATGACTAATGCTCCACCTTCTGTTACTTAACTAACAACTCCTTCTTCTTTCACCTAATCACGATCCTTACACTGTGTTGCTGTCATCTGTGATCGTGGTGGCTGCAGCTACTTGCTAGCTAGGAAACTCCGCACTGACATTCAACACCTTGCAAATCTCTCCACGTGATAACTGAATTTTCCAACTGAACATGTCAGTGATTTGTAATTTAAGTTTCTGTATATGTACATTAAATAATAGAATTAAGTAATATGCTTTAGATTTAAGCTATAATCATTATGAAATCCTTATGATCCCATTTGTTATAATTTTTGATTGTAAATTGAATAAAAATTTCAAGAAAAAATTAAAAAAAGTCAAGACAAACTCTTCCTGCAAAGTCAAAACCAAATTTCCTGTTTCAGAAGAGTGCATGTTCTGCAACCTATGCTATTGCACTCATAGTCAAACTCTTCCTCAACCACTAATTGTCAATTCAACTATTGATGCAAATTAAGACAAACATATATGAACTAAAATTTTATAGTTAAATAAACAATATATAACCAAACTCATCTTATTCATTATATAAACTAAGAATTTTAACTTCAAACTAAACTCAATAAAAAAATGCATATATCAAACATCCATGATACTAGTGTATACTTGTTAAGCCAACCAACAATCCACTCCATTTGCACTCTTATTATCCACTTCATTACTGCACCACAAGTCACCCCATCTACTTATCCGATGTTACCCGTTCCATGGCTCTGTGACTTCCGAGCCCTCCTTGTCTCCCCTCTTCTTGTATCCTGCCTGTCCCTCTGCCTCCTCCTTTCTTGGTTTCCTCTCTCTGCCTGTCTCACCCTTCTTTCTGTCTTTCTTGTGACGCTCCTCCCTCTGCCCTCTCTTCCTTTGTTTCTTTCCCTTCCCTCGTCCTCCATTTTAAACTCTCTGAGCATTCTCCCTCACTCACTCGGAGTCAATCGACGCTTCGAAGTTCTCAATTGGTAATGCTTTGAAATTCAAGTCCTTACTGGCAAACCACATGGTCTTGATGCGCACTCTAACGTGCGGAAACACAAACTTTGAGTTATCATTAAGGCACTGCTTCCTACTATAACTTTTGTGGTCATTTCCATTGAGCTAAGCCAAACCTCAGAGAACACGTGCAGATTGAGAGTCAACCGATCCCTACACACTGAAGATAGCTAGGCAATCCCCTAGAACAGTCCAAGTCAGTTACTCTAGCGCTGAAACGATACCAAGCTACAAGGCCAAACAACCAATCAGAAAGTTGGGTCCCTACGATACCCTCAAAACAAAAAAGGAAAACACAACGAAGAAGATCAAAGGAAACCCAAAAGTCACGGGACCTACTCACGATAAGCAAAGGTCTAGCAGAAATAGGCAAGTATGAAACCATAGCAAATCCAAACTAAAGAGCAAGGCAACAGCAACGATCACAACAACAAAAAACCAGATCAAAAATCCAGTAAAGAGCAAAACGATAGCTCGAATATATAATAACGCCACTGGAAGAAAGATCCAAAACCACAAGCTGCTACAAGACAGAATAAATGATAAAACCAAGGACTTAAAATGTAAATAAAACACAGATGGCAACAAAAAAAAAAAACAGTGTAACAATCTCAAAGCAATCAAATTGCTATCAGTGCATTATAATCAAAGCTCAGTGTAATAAAACACGAAAAGTATAAATACATCAAAGCGCATAAACGAGAAACCTAGAACAAAAAATACAAGAGTCAAGCTAGTCTAAAATTTAAAAAGGAGCAATAGAACCCAAAATGTTAAAGCGTTTAAAAGTGGATGTTAATTATCTAGTACGGTGTATACTGTAGAGTGCATGACTATCTAGTACGCATAGAAGAGTGTGTAGTAGCATGGTGAAGGACATAGAGAAAGGAGGGCATGGCATGAAAGGGCTTTGGAGAGGATGAAATTGATGTACTGAGGTATTGAAGGAATATCACAATTATGCAAGTATGTCGAAATGTGTTGGAAGGCATGGAGAGGTTGCCCGTTTAAAAGTTTGTCTCATGTTGGCCAAACTTCTGCTTGGATCAGGAGGATGTCTGGAACCTGTTTGTTAAGGGAAATTTGGAGATTTGGATAGAGGATCGTTGAGTAGCATAGTGGGAAACATGTTTTGCCAATGAAGAACTGCTTATCGGCAGGTATGCATCTTCTTCAAGGTTCATGGGATGCAGCAATTCTGTTGACTGCAATGATAAACAATAGTAAATTAAGTAAATAGACTTAAATATGACAAATGCATTTTTACTTCAATGTAAATGAATGTCTAACGCTGTTGTAAGAAAACCTAAACCAGTTAAGATGGGTGTATTCTCCTTGGATCATCAGATATCAGTGAAAAAAGGGCCAATTAATCTATTGCAGTTCAAAATACACGCTCTGCACTTCCACTCAGGTGCTTACAAATTTGAAACTTCATGGCGATAAAGCCAACAACTACTACAGTCCAAACCATAAGTGGAAGGTCAGCCCAAAGTGGATTAACACAAGTTCAACAGGTTTCACAAAGAAGCCAAATAGCTGCCATCCACAGTAAGAAACATAACAAACACTACGGATAGCCACAATGGAACACACACACAATCAAAAAACAACACAAACAAACAACGACACAACAAAAACCAACACCACAAACAACAACCAGTAACACATACCAACACACAAAAGACAACACCACAAACCAAAAAACCAAACAAAACCACACTTCCACAACCACACAACAAACACAACTGACAACAAAAGCCAACTCAAGGACACACCAATAAAGATAATCATCAAAACCACTACATGTGCCAACAACATCACAATCCACACACAAAATCACAACCACAACAAAAAACCAAAGCTTAACACACACACACACACCAACACATAACACAACCAACAACAAAACACCACACAACAAACAACACACACAACACACACACAACACCACACACCACCACAGTCACACACACACAACGTACACACACTCACACTAACATCACAACACAACACAACACCTAATTTAAACAAAACATAGACAATGTATCTTGCAGTGAACAGCAGCCATCCACTACTCACATGACTAACTACCATAGCTCAAAGCACAGTACCTACGTACCACACTAAGCTCCAATCAGGATCACATAAATGAAAAAGACACACTAACATACAAGTCTGCCCCCACACAGTCTGGATGCTACAACATAAAGGTATCAAAAACACACACAAGCTGCACAACTAGCAGGACCTAAACAAAAGTACTCATCCAACTAATACATAACCCTTCATCACAAGTAATCACGCAAAGAGATTGACCAAACACGTACCATTACCAAATCAATATCATATAATTAGCCTTTAAACAACCTAAACATGTACGAAACAAACGAGACCACAATAGACTACCTAAGCCCTCCCAAAATGCTAAGCATCCAGTGGCAATCTTTCTGAGTAAGCAGCAGGTTAAACAAACATCAGGGAGAGACAGCCACAAAATCCACTAACAGAACCCCGAACAACAACTTAAGTTACCCTAAAAATGAGCAACCAAAGGAAGTTCCTTGCGTTACAAACGTAGGTGACAAATGAAAATTCAGCTGAACAAAACAACCATTACCTAATAGATTACCTTAACATAAACACAGCAAACACACATATTCTTCACATGGTGAACACACAGCATTTGTCAGACAACCTATTTGTCTGCACTCAAAACATCATTAACCATGATTGACTAATATAAGCAGATCCTAGATTACCAAGGGAAGGCAACGGAAATACCAGGTAAGCCTCAACATGCATTACCAAGAGCTTTGCATCACTTACAGGAGCTTGATGAGACTATCAATCAACGATGCTCGCTTATATGTCATCCTTTATATAGCACAGGTCGAAATGTACAATGAAGATAGACAACTTAACCACAACTCCACTAAATGTATGTCATCTATGTAGCAATAGGAGTTGTCATTTTGTAATGCACTGTGAAGACATAACTGTCCGACTAGAAATGTCTGCCACTATGACGATTAAGAGCAAGTGAGGGCAAGTCAACAAGAGCAGTCATGCCGGACGTCATCCCTGCTTTCGTCATTGCAGAGGTCGCGCTGGCTAAGTTGCACTGACCTTCGGATGCCGTCGGTACTCTAGGCATTCACGGCACCATACGGTGCCCCACTTTGCTGAGAACGCTTGAGAAGCAGTGTGACATTGCCGGCCGAGCACTGCTTCGTACGCATTATGCCCAAGCTGTGACAATTGAAGACAATGCAGGACTCAGCTTCATACTACGTCCACTTATCGGCTATGTGTCAGGTCACTCATCTTCTGTTAACCCGTGGTGACCCATGTAAGTACTCCCCTGTCAAGTCGGCTGACAGACAATGCACACAATGAAGCACCCTGAAAGCAAGTGCTACAGAGACGCCAGCAATTGCTGAGACAACTGATCTGAGAGTAGATATTGCAAAGGAGAAACTTTCCGTCAAAGCAAATCTGTCAAATACAGTGAAATCTTGTTATGATCTTCTCATGGTAAATTCTACAGTCAACACAAGATGATCGTCATTGACAGTCCCAACATTGAAGAATCCAGTGATTGCACAGCATGTCAGCTGAATCTACCATACCACGCTGCAAACCAAGCATACCCCTGAACTGGAACAAGCCACTGCAAAAATTGGCCAGCGGCAATCTCATTCCTCAAACATGCAAAAAAGTCATATGTCAACTACGCAATAGATGCTTCTCAAATGATCTCAATGTCTTCTATTGAAAACTGTGATTACTTACAGGTTCACCATGTAAGCATCATGTATCAAAAATGTGTACGCACAAAATAACTCATAACAAGAACAAACACGCACAAGACTGTATAAAGCACAAATGTAAGTATACAAGAAATTCCGACTGATAAATAACATTCCTACATTTGTTCAGACTTCCATGCTCAATGTAAGCATTGAAGCAAAAATAATTCATCACCAATATTTGGCTTACATTACCAAGAGAATTTTAATATAATTTTAATATGATTTTGAGACTTGTTTTCAAGTTAGAATGAAATTTCATGAATCAAATATATCATTGTAGTGTTTCATGATGTTTTTGTAATTTTGCATAAGTGAGCTCGATTCTGTAATGCTTAATATATCTGAAAATGTGCTTACAGCAGTCATTACATATAGGCCAGATAACAACACCTGTTAATATACTCGCACATTGCACCAGAATCATGTCAATTACCATGAAAATACGTTGGCAAAACTAATAGAACTGAGGAAAAAAACATAATCAATAGATCAATACTGCAGTACACTATTGCAATTAACATGGACCAAAAAATCTAACAATATGTAAGCATGTATTAACTATTATATTTATTAGCTAACAAATTAAGAATTAGATACATAACTATGAAGTCAGATCATTTGATGTCAGAATACAGTTATGAATGTTTAAATCTTGTTCATTCATGTAGTAGTTGAGAATTTCAAATGAAAGATTGGTTTAATGAGAGATGGGTTTAAATTGTCAGTCAGTATTGGAAATGTAAATTTAATTGATCTGTATTTTATGATGTTTCACAAGCTGATACATATGAAAGTTTTGCATACGAGTTTGGAAATTCCAGTAATAGCGTCATGTAGTAGGTTTTGTTACTCATTTTCGTTGACTTAGATTTAGAAGCCCTCGAGTTTTGATGAAATCTAAAAATGGATCTCATGATCTGGAATAAAGTGGGTGTTCAGGCTTTGTATGAATTCAATTGATAACGTCATATTATTTATGATAACCCTCATTCATAAGTAATCATAGAACATAGTGAGTCTCCAGTTGCAAATTTCGCTTGGTATAGTGCTGAGTTTAAACATGATTAAAGTGCTTGAGTAACTACTGATTCTTCACTGAAATTGCAACTACGTTAACAGCCAAACACTAATAAACAATGATGAAACGTCTTATGGAATTGAATAATTGAAGTTCATCATTGTTATTATACTCATTCACGTTTGAAAACATCAGGTTGGAACTACATCTCATGCTGATTTGATTAACAACTTACAGTCAATATGATATTATGAGTCAGTAGTTAGGTCTGTAAACTACAATTAATAAAATTGTTATGTGATATTTGAGATGAGTTTTTAGAATGAATGCTTTATTTTATGAGATTGTATGCCTACGATCCTGAATCTGGATGACAATCATTACTTTAGAATCATTATTCTTAACATACAGGATATTATGTATCCTATCAAAAGTCTTCACTGTTGGGCACAGTTTAGCTTTAATAGTAGCCTATGGCTGATTGTGTACTTCAAACAATCTTACTTGTAAAAAGCGCTGACTGTAGCCTACTTCTAGCTTTAGATGTACAGTGCAATGCAGCTCAGTATTGATATCCCATGAACAGGGCAATTTGCTAAACTAATTAAAGCATTACAAATCATAAGTATGTACTAATCTACCTTCATCCAACGTAGTTCAACCTGTTAACACAAATTCTGGAGTCCTACTCGATCCTTAACTAAGTATACTTACTAAGTGTGCATTAATACTGATCAACCTACTCATACTCCCTTACAAATCATGCACTATCTATGTTTCAATCAGCATCAGTGAACAATGCAATGATTGCTGTTGAATCAAGAGTCAGAATACGTCTCTCAGTAATTTAAACCAAATCAAGCTCAGAACTCATTTGCAGTGAACATGGTCATTCAATTATTCATATTGTCATAAGAGTAGTTCATGCATAACTCACATTCCTTTAAATGAAAATAACTAAAACCTTAATTAACAACACAAATTCTGTTTACAATTCTACTGCATTATATCCACAATTGATATGCTGTACTCTACCATACTGTAACTCATAAGACTCACCATCTCATGTGACATATATTGCTTTATACTTGAAAACTCTTCAACATTACGTGTAGACAAAAAGTATCAGCTAATGATAGAACTATGACATAACTTTTACATGAAAATAATAAAGTGTCTTCCATTTGCTAACAATTTAAGTACCCAAGTCTATACATCCCTACCAGACGTCTCATCCTAGTCTATGCTCATGTTCACGAGTTGATGTACCTTGTAACTGATTCACTTTCGTACTGACTTTCCAAACGTAATCTTCCAACCTTTTTGACAGCTCCTCTGCCCTCTTCACGCTTGGACCAATTTTTCAGCCCTCACCCTATGCTAGTCTTCTCTTCACTTGGTAATCTCTTCCCTTCCTCACTCAACCCGTCAAACCTACATTGTCTGCTAAGCAAATTACCCTTATACAAAAATACACTACAACTCACACAGCATGGAATTCACTAAGCGTTTCAGTCCTGTGTAACCCAACCTAAGTTGTCTTCTCATCTCACTCTATGGACAGAAAATTATTAAATACACTTTAAATAAAGACTACTTGAATAACACTTGATCTGTATTTTCAAATGTGCCAACAGAAAAAACCATGCAATTGTGAGCTACAGACCTACATGAAACAAAGTCCAAAAGTCCTTCTCATCCGAACATCTCTCTAGACCCTCTCCCTGTTTGGCAGTGGAACACTGACCAGTCCGGTAGAAGCCAGCACCCCACTGACACAAATTAGAGTACACTCCTACCCAGATCCCTCCACTAAGCTGCACTCCAAGATCACCATGCTCAGATTCAAGTGAAACTTTAGCAACATTTAGTACTCTAAATGACACAAATGATGCACAGAGACAATAAATACTGCAATCAATAAATACTAGTCAAAGGTCAAATTAAAACCATATCACCACAATGACCTCACTCGAATACAAAACATTAATATAACCAACTAAGAGAAAACTTTAAAAACAAACATGAAGAACTAGAATTTGAACTCAATAGTGGCTAATCCTTCGTGACCTGACCTAAATTAAACAAACAGTAGTCACACTGAAGGCAGTGACCACACATTATAATCAATCATGTGTCATCGCTACGCACAAGAATTAAGAGCTCTAGACCAACTTTGCCTTTTGGCGATTAAGTGTTGCTAAGTAACCTGATTAAGAGATCAACACTCCAGAAGGCCACAGTGGAACCTCATTCAAACAGTCTTCTGCACTTTAAAGGTTCAGGCGTTGCTTACAATACCAAAGAGTGTCGTAATGCTAGAGGTAAGGCCGAAGTGAGGCAATATCAGGGTGTATGATCAACAAAGAGCTAATGCTGAGAACGAACGAACAAGATTGGATAAAAGAATTGAAAGTAGTTGAAGGATGTTGCCAGTGATAAATACAGTGATCTATAGTTAACAAAAGCTGTCCAACCTAGCTGAATATAGACATTTAAGGATGTTGCTCCAGATGATAAGTAAATTGGTCATCGAACATGTAGTGTGCGATAGCATTTCCTGAGTCTGCATACCTCTGCTACGTGAAGAGATTACAAGATATGCAGATGAGTGCTCAATCCAATAGTCCTAACACAAATTGGTTATACCAATGAATCCATTGAAACCAAATAGAACACTTTATTCAGCTAAACAGCAAAACATGCCAAGATGTGCACACCAGCTAAGAAAAACCAGAAACTAAAGGACAGACTAATAAGACATGAAAGTAGAATGATCAAGTGGAAACAAGCCATTATAGACAATGGCTCAGAATAGACATGCTGCACAGGTTGAACGTGTGAGTGAATTGCAACGAATGTAACAACATGTTCTAAAAAAAGTAAGGCTATGAGTGGTTTCCAAACCAAAGCACATAAAGTAGACATTCTACAGTCAATCATAGACAAATCATAATTACCACTAAATGTAAGATAGGCAATATTATTACCTAGCTCATTTAAAACAACAAACCAGTAGATAGCCTTACAGAAAAGGACCTTGTACAGACAACAATCGACATAAACTGGACAGAATACCAGGATAATCAGCACTCCATGCAATGCATTCTCCATCTGCCCCTCGTCCGCTCGCCCCTCACACTTTGTTTTCTCCTTCCCCTCTGCATGCTCAGTCTCTTCTTCACTTTATAGGAAAAATCTCTTTGAGCCGTCTTTTCCCCACCACCTCCTCGGTGTCCGGTCAATCCGCCTGATGGTGTTCCTGTCCCTCTGGTGGTGAAGCGGCTCCAAATTCCCCCAAGCCATCTCCTCTGCAGCAGCCTCAGACGTGCCTGGAGAGACAGACAAACGTTTGGTGGAAATTATCATCCAATTTAAAAGAGGTTTGAAAGGAAGTTCCTTCACTGAGACATAATAACACTTACTTGTTGTTTCTTTTTCATGATGGGCTGCCATCTCCTTCAGTATGTGCAACCAGAGAGATTTGATGAGGTTCAACAGCTCCCCGATTTCACTTGAAGTCAGCTGGCTTTCCTCCTTATGAATCATGTCCATGTGTCAGAGAAAAGCCCTCACATTTAGCAGAATAGCTTTGATGGAGGTTACTCGGTAACCTGCTGCCTGCAAAATCTCAGGCCACCTTGAGAAAGAACAGGACAGTTTCAACAACATGTACACGCCATGCACCGGCCTCAGCTGTTGCAATGGGCAAGTGCAGTTCCAAACCACAGCAGAAGTTTTCTCACTATACTTTACTCATAGAGCAGGTCTAGAGCCATGCTCTCCCACTTTGACAATGAGTGAGTGAGTGAGTGAGTGAGTGAGTGAGTGAGTGAGTGAGTGACACATTCTTACTCACCAATCAGCGTTTGTTTCAGCTGTAGGGTCCCTGCAGAGTGTTTTCCTTTCTTCCGTGGACTGCCGGGAGGGGCTAGCCAGAGCAGAGGCGGCAGAAGGGTCAGTCACAGCAGAATCTGAATCTGATGAAGGAGCAGCTGGAGCTGAAGTGGACGCTGATGTGGGATGGCCAGCTGGAGGGGACCGGATGGGGACCAGTTCAGCAGGTGCAAGGAAAGATTTTCCTGCAGGTGTGTGACAGTCTCCTCAAGTTTTATTAGGCGGTGCTTTATTTCACAGGCTGAACATGGGCTGAGGGAGGGAGTGGGAGTGCTGAACTGGCGGGGCATCACAGAGGCAGGTGTGCTAGCTAGCGTTGGCAGTGCAGAGAGGGAGACAAACAGGGAGCATGGCTGTCAAGTTCAAACCACAAAACCAGTGCATTACAGAACAGAGTGGAGCAACCCTGGACACCTGACTAACCAGACTAAAACTTAAGTATCTTCTAAGCTTACCTGGCTTGAGGCGGCTTTAAACGCAAAAACCAAAGCTCCACAGAAAGCCAAAACACAGCCAACTGCAGAAAGTTGGAGCGTGCCCCTACCCAGGATACCCTCGAAAACAAAAAAGGAAAACACAACAACGAAAGAGTGAACCATTGGAAGGACCAAAGTCCAGCTGGAACACTCACTCTACATAACCAGGGAGCTCTAGCACTAAAATGTATGGCCTACAGATGACAACCATACTCACCAAACCAAAACCAAACCAGAAAGAGAAGCACACAGCCAACGCACTCCATCAAGCAACAAAAGGAACCAACAAAAATCCAGGGGAAAATGATCAAAAACACATGAGCCCCCATTATGTTACAACCCTGGCTCACCTGGAGGAAAATAAGAAACACAAGCAGGGCACAAAGGACAAAAGGAATTTGAGAAGTAGATAATAAGAATTCAGGGTACTGTTAAGCGCACAGTGTCCAAGTGAAATGCACAGAATGGCTAAAAAAAAGAACGAACAAACAAAAGCAGTGTCAACTAATCTGCAGTAAAGAGCAATCAAGATAAAGTGCTAATCAGTGCATAATAATATAATCGTGGTAACAGCATCCAACAGTGGTCAAGAATTAAGACAACGATATCACCTTTACCTATTACCTTGCCTACCATAATATGACAGAATAACCCAATCCCTAAAAACCCATACAGAGAAAACCTTTAAAAAAAAAAAAAAAAAAAAAAACTCAGACAGTGCAACCTCAAACAGTAGGTGAACGTCACAGTAAAATCACTCACCATTTATACAGCGCTTTTACAGCTCTCAGACGCTTTACATTTAAAACCAAAGAAAAGAAGTACATAGATGTAAGTGCAAAGACATAAACAGAAGACAAGGACAATATAAAACAAGGTGCACAAGCATAGTGCAAAACAAAGAAAAGGAGGGCACATGAGGAACCGAGAACGAAAAGCTAATGTTAAAGGTTAAATGCGGATTTGAAAAGGTGGGTTTTGAGGAGTGATTTGAAGGTGGATGGATCTGGACAGTCATGGATGTGTATATAGAGGGTGTTCCAGAGGGAGGGGACGGCTATGGAGAAGGTGATATGGTGTCACCTTTGGGTCAAATTTGGATCAAACAAGATCTAATCATAAAAAAAAAAAGGGCCAATTAAACTGCTGCCACTGAGTTCAAGAATAAGCAGCAGCTGCACAGGTAGCCAACTCAGTGGGTGCCACTCCCACCAGGTGCAAAATGGCTACAACTATGATGTGAAAAGAAACCCAAACAAAGATACTGCATTACCAACACCAAAAACAGTAACACAGGTGACCAACACAAAAGTGGAGTGCAACAGCCACATACCAAAAGGATTATCACATGTAGACCAACTACAGTGTTGCTGCCATACCGACAGCAACACAAAGATCCAACAAAAGTGAACTGCCACTACCACAACACAAAATGGACACCATATGGTCTTCAACCACACACACGTTACTGTGATGGATGCAGGAAACCAGCAACATAAACGGACCTGATGAATTGGGAAGCCACACCCACCACTCAAAGATCCAGTGATCTGTGGGGGGGTGACTACATCCCAATCCCCAAAACAAGGTCACAACGAATGCTACAAGAAATACCCAAAAGCAGTAACACACAAGTGACCACACCAAACAGTGGACTGCAACAACCACACAATAAAATGGTCACAATGTAGTTAACCACTACACACATGTTGCCAACTTACGCCTAAGCAGCAACCAACAAGTGACCCACCAAATGTGGAGTGCAGTGGCCACAACCCTAACGGTCATAAACCACAACTTACTGCACACAAGTATTTCACAGCTACACAAAACTGTGACCAAACAAACTACTCATCTCAAGCAAAACAAAATCACATCAAGTTGCTCTTTAAAGTGCCAAAAACTACACGAAACAACCACAACCCTGACGTACCTACCAAGACAGCTAACTAACCTAGCTAGTCTTCAGTGGCCTGCCGAGCTCAAGGCGGCTTTAAACGCTGAACTCAGTGCATCGCAGGAGACCACAGAAATAGCCAACTGTAATATACTGAAGCGTGCCCCCACTCAGGATTACCACCAAAAAAATGAAAAAGGCAAAACAACAAAGTGGCAAGATCTTACCTGCCCGGTGACTACCTAGTCAGGGTGCTTAAAACTAAAAAGTTTCAACTCAACACAGAGCAACAACCACAAATGACTCAACAAAAGAGATTACTTCTACACAAAAAAGGCCACGAAATACATACAAAAACATTTACATTACCTCATGGATGTTCAACTCCTGTACAAGCCCCCATTTGTTACACCCCACCCTTAAGCGTATGGGGGCTAACAAAACTCCAAAAACTGAGCCAGCAATAACCACATATACACCTTTAAAACACTCAAATCCATGGGATTTATTAGAATTAAAACAGGCAAACAAGACAACAAAAACCACATGGTGAGAGGCAGCAGAACCAGCAGTCCCCACACCAGAGCCTCTCTCCTCTGCTGCTGCCACAGGAGCTCTTAAGCACCTCCTCCATGCCAGGTGTGCTGCACCTCTTTAGGTAATGCAGCACACCTGGGCAGATCTACAAAAGGAGGGAGAAGGGACAGCAGCAAGGAACACATACAGCTGTAACAACAGTCACAGCAGTTAGCCTAAATGAGATATTTGACATCAGACATTTTCAGCAAGAGGCAGGTTTGGGCACTTGTCGAATGCACCTGTGCAATACAGATATTCTGTATTTGTATGTGTGTATGTATATGTATACATACCTGTATTTCAATCAATTTCAATTTTCAATTTTTTTTATAAAGCCCAATATCACAAATCACAATTTGTCTCACAGGGCTTTACAGCATACGACATCCCTCTGTCCTTAAGACCCTCACAGCGGATAAGGAAAAACTCCCCAAAAAAAACCCTTTATCAGGGAAAAAAAACGGTAGAAACCTCAGGAAGAGCAACTGAGGAGGGATCCCTCTTCCAGGACGGACAGACGTGCAATAGATGTCGTACAGAACAGATCAGCATAATAAATTAACAGTAATCTATATGACATAATGAGAGAGAGAGAGAG
This sequence comes from Cromileptes altivelis, assembly GCA_013133815.1. Taxonomy (NCBI): domain Eukaryota; kingdom Metazoa; phylum Chordata; class Actinopteri; order Perciformes; family Serranidae; genus Cromileptes; species Cromileptes altivelis. Next base: position 18,392,610 of record CM023131.1, on the reverse strand, counting down.
AGAGAGAGAGAGAGAGAGATGCAGGTAATGACAGTAGCTTACAACAACGTTAATGAAAGTAATAATATTATAGTTATAGTTCTGGTTACTGTGGTACAATATGTTGAAAGTATGTATTAATATCTGACAGTATACATGTGTGACAATAGTCATATGTGTAAAATAACAGAAGAAGTATGACTAATGACTAATGATGGCAGCAGCAGCAGCAGGAGGCATCTGGCAGGACCACGGCAGCAGCACAACCACACACGTCACACTGTCCAGGCACCGCTGTGATATGAGTTAATCTGAGAGACAGTGGAGCACAAAGGCTCCGGAGAAGAAGCCGAGTTAGTGAAATCCAGAATGGCCAAGTTAGCAAGATGCAGTAATAGAATACGAGAGAGAGAGAGAGAGAGAGAGAGAGAGAGAGAGAGAGAGAGAGAGAGAAGGTGCCCGGTGTATTATAGGGGGGTCCTCCGGCAGACTAGGCCTAAGTCAGCCTAACTAGGGGCTGGTACAGGGCAAGCCTGAGCCAGCCCTAACTATAAGCTTTATCAAAGAGGAAAGTCTTAAGTCTAGTCTTAAATGTGGAGATGGTGTCTGCCTCCCGGACCGTAACAGGAAGATGATTCCACAGGAGAGGAGCCTGATAGCTGAAAGCTCTGGCTCCTGATCTACTTTTGGAGACTTTAGGGACCACGAGTAACCCTGCGTTCTCAGAGCGCAGTGTTCTGGTGGGGTAATATGGCACTATGAGCTCTCTAAGATATGATGGAGCTTGACCATTTAGAGCTTTATAAGGTAACAGTAGGATTTTAAATTCAATTCTGGATTTTACAGGGAGCCAGTGCAGAGAAGCTAAAACAGGAGAAATATGATCTTGTTTCTTAGTTCCTGTTAGTACACGTGCTGCTGCATTCTGAATTAGCTGGAGAGTTTTTAAGGACTTATTAGAGCTACCTGATAATAGAGAGTTACAGTAATCCAGCCTTGAGGTAACAAAAGCGTGGACCAATTTTTCTGCATCTTTGCGGGTCAGGATAGGCCTAATTTTCGCAATATTACGCAGATGAAAAAATGCAGTCCGTGAGATTTGTTTTAAATGAGAATTAAAAGACAAATCTTGATCAAATATTACTCCGAGGTTTCTTACGGTAGTGCTAGAGGCCAAAGCAATGCCATCTAGAGAAACTATGTCATCAGATAAAGAGTCTCTGAGTTGTTTGGGGCCAAGAACAATAACTTCAGTTTTGTCTGAATTTAACATCAGGAAATTGGTGCTCATCCAATTTTGTATGTCTTTGAGGCAGTTATGGAGTTTAGTTAATTGATTACTTTCTTCTGGCTTCATCGATAAATACAACTGTGTATCATCCGCATAACAATGGAAATTTATAGAGTGATTTCTAATGATGTTACCTAAAGGAAGCATATATAGAGTAAATAGGATTGGTCCGAGCATAGAACCTTGTGGAACTCCAAAACAAACTTTGGTACGTAAGGATGATTCATTACGAACGTCAACAAATTGAAAACGATCAGATAAATAAGATTTAAACCAGCTCAGTGCAGAACCTTTTAGGCCAATTAAGTGATCCAGTCTCTGCAGTAGAATTTGATGGTCAATTGTGTCAAACGCCGCACTAAGATCTAATAAAACAAGTACAGAGACAAGTCCTTTGTCTGAAGCAATCAGAAGGTCATTTGTAATTTTAACTAGTGCTGTCTCAGTGCTATGATGCACTCTAAATCCTGACTGAAATTCCTCAAATAAATTATTATCATGGAGAAAATCACACAGCTGGTCTTCGACTACTTTCTCAAGGATCTTTGACATAAAGGGAAGATTAGATATTGGTCTATAGTTGGCTAACGCCTCTGGATCCAGGGTGGGCTTTTTTAGAAGAGGTTTAATTACAGCTACCTTAAAAGACTGTGGTACATAGCCTGTTAATAAGGATATATTGATCATATCTAATATATGAGTGTTAACTACAGGAAAGACCTCCTTAAGTAGCCTAGTTGGGATGGGGTCTAAGAGACACGTTGATGATTTAGATGAAGAAATCACTGCTGTCAATTCTTGAAGAGAAATTGGGGAGAAGCAATCTAAATATACATTAGGTTCTACAGCTGTGTTTGAGGTTAGATAGGTAGGCCTAGCATCTGATGGCAGGAGGTCATGAATTTTGCCTCTAATAGTTAAAAATAATAGTAAAAATTTTGTCATTAAAAAAGCTCATAAAATCATTACTGCTAAGGGCTAAAGGAATACAAGGCTCAATAGAGCTTTGACTCTCAGTCAGCCTGGCTACAGTGCTGAAAAGAAACCTGGGGTTGTTCTTGTTTTCTTCTATTAATGCTGAGTAATAGTTTGCTCTGGCATTGCGGAGGCCCCTCTTATAGGTTTTGAGACTGTCTGTCCAGATTAAACGAGATTCTTCCAGTTTGGTTAATCGCCAATTCCTTTCAAATTTTCGCGATATTTGTTTTAACCTACGGGTTTGAGAGTTATACCAAGGAGCGAACTTTCTTTGCTTTTTTAACTTCTTTTTAAGAGGAGCTACAGAGTCGAGCGTATTTATTTATATTATATGTATCAGGTCCCACCAATATCGTATATGCAACACTGTCTAGCAATATCATGCTCCCACTCACTTCCCTTTCTTTTGTCTTCATGTGTGTAAGGGAGGATAAGCGTGTGCATTGCCTTTTGTGCCTGAAGCCTTTTGAGATGCTGTCCGGCCACCTCAGAAACAAATGCATGTGGAACAGCACCCAGGAGGAGAGGGAGCAGGAGCTGAGGAGGGCAAAGCAATCCCAGAAGAGGTGGAGCGCGGTTGGCTGGACCTGGGACTACCAGGAGCTGCTCTCTGTCATTAAAGACAGAGAGGCTTGCGACAAGCTGTACCAGGGCGAGAGAATAAGGGACAGCGACCTCACCCACGTTCGCTACTACTGTATGGCCATCTTGATGGTCAAGCCCACGTGAGCGTTGAAGTCCCCCAGCAGAACAATGGAGTCCCCAGTTGGGCCACTCCAAAAAGGGTGGGTACTCTGAACTGTTGTTCGGTGCATAAGCACAGACAACAGTCAGGACCCGTTCCCCGACCCGAAGGCGCAGGGAAGCAACCCTTTCGTCCACCAGGGTAAACCCCAACGTACAGGCAGAGAGTCTGGGGGCTATTAGAAAGCCCAACCCGGCCCTCCGCCTCTCACCCGGAGAAACTCCAGCGAAGGAGAGAGTCCAACCCCTCTCAAGGACTAGGGTTCCAGACCCGGAGCTATGTGTCAAGGTGAGGCCGACTATATCTAGCCGGTAACGCTCAACCTCTTCCACAAGCTCCGGCTCCTTCCCCGCCAGAGAGGTGACATTCCATGTCCCAAGAGCCAACTTCTGTAACCGAGGATTGGACCGCCAAGGCCCCTGCCTTGGTCTGCTGCCCAATCCACATTGCACCGAACCCTTCTGGATCCCTCTGCGGGTGGTGGGCCTGCAGGTGGACGAGCCCATGTAGCCGGTTCGGGCTGGGCCCGGCCTGACCCCATGGGCGAAGGCCCAACCACCAGGCACTCGCCCACGGGCCCCAACCCCTGGCCTGGCTCCAGGGCGGGGCCCTGGTAACCCTCCGGGCCGGGTACACGAGTCCTTGATTGTCTCCATCATGAAGGGTCTTCTGAACCGTTCTTCGTCTGACCCTTCGCCCAGAACCAATCTGCCATGGGAAACCCTACCAGGGGCAAAATGCCCCCGACAGCACAGCTCCTAGGGTCATTAGGGCACTCAAACTCCTCCACCACGATAAGGTGACGGTTCTCGGAGGAGGTTAATTGGTAACTCTAAATTGTCCATAGGTGTGAATGTGAGCGTGAATGGTTGTTTGTCTCTATGTGTCAGCCCTGCGATAGTCTGGCGACCTGTCCAGGGTGTACCCTGCCTCTCGCCCGATGGCAGCTGGGATAGGCTCTAGCCCCCCCGCGACCCTCAAGAGGATGAAGCGGTTAGAAGATGAATGAATGAATGAATGAATTCACAGCCAACCAAGGTCAACTGACAACAGAGAGAAGACACACCCTAGGAAAGGACATTAGGAAATAAATGGCATGCCCCTCCATCGAGGATCCTGTTGATGAGGAGACCCACATTGTCCAGGGGGCCTTCCAACCACCACCAGCCCCAAGGGTCTTCCAGGACAGGACCAACCCATTGATACAGACGGACTCCTATCTGTGGGAGAGGCACTGGGTCAGCAGGCATAGTGCATAGAGCATAGTGTATCTATGCAGTTTGCTGGAACCACACATTATAAAGGTCACACGCCGCAGCCAGTCTCTGACCACTGTGCAGTCAGTCTGATCACATTAACATATGGTTATCTTTTGTATTTATAAATTAACCATGACACAAAGCAACCACATTAAAATGGGACACACTCCACTGTGGTTTGCCTGCTCCTCATCTTATAGCACATTCCATACATTTAAGGGGATTTTCCTTATTTTGACATTTTGACTCCCAAATGATGACAAATAGATCACTGATTCACTATCAGCTGCATTCACTTACTAGGTTTCCTCATCTCCACTGAACTGATGGATTTGCTAAATGGAATTTTATACAATCAATAGATAAATGTAATGTGATTATTTCCTATAAACTGATTATTTCGGAAATGTCATAATCTACAATCAATTATGTGATAAATGCCATGATTCACATAAAATAGTTTGATTAAATGCATCATCTGAAATGTACATAGGAATTAGTAGATACATGTGATAAGCAGTCTGTCACTACTATTAATTTACACATTTGGTGAATTTCATTCGGCAGACTTGAATTGTTAGATTTAATAGGTGTTTTTATCTACATATATTTTGTCCCTTTGATGCAGGATTTATAGAACATGATATTGTGTTGAAATGCTGAATTTTTTTTGTCACTTACACATTTAGCCTGTCAGCAATATTCCTTTTCCTTTGCTTTTTTGACATTTTGCAACATTTTCGGCACTCGACTAGTGTGGGCTTCTTATTTTCAGTATGAGTTGAGGCTTAACAGGTGAGGCTTGAATTAGCCCATTTCACTTGATGGAACGGGTCGGAGCTAGATTGGGAGTTGGCGTTTAGTCAAACTTCAAGATTACACCTTAGTCTGGATATTCTTAGCTACATTGATGGAATACCCACCAGATCTCCATCCTCATCTGAAAAATAAACCATCATCACCATCATTCTGTAAAATCATCTTCACTCCAATGTGATGACATTACACCACTAAAACTTCTCCATCTTTACCTGAACCACAAAATATTTTAGTGGCTAAAATATTTTAGAACTTTCAGAATGAATATGTATATATATTGTACTACATGTACAGTACAGGCCAAAAGTTTGGACACACCTTCTCATTCAATGCGTTTTCTTTATTTTCATGACTATTTACATTGTAGATTCTCACTGAAGGCATCAAAACTATGAATGAACACATGTTATGTACTTAACAAAAAAAGGTGAAATAACTGAAAACATGTTTTATATTCTAGTTTCTTCAAAATAGCCACCCTTTGCTCTGATTACTGCTTTGCACACTCTTGGCATTCTCTCCATGAGCTTCAAGAGGTAGTCACCTGAAATGGTTTCCACTTCACAGGTGTGCCTTATCAGGGTTAATTAGTGGAATTTCTTGCTTTATCAATGGGGTTGGGACCATCAGTTGTGTTGTGCAGAAGTCAGGTTAATACACAGCCGACAGCCCTATTGGACAACTGTTAAAATTCATATTATGGCAAGAACCAATCAGCTAACTAAAGAAAAACGAGTGGCCATCATTACTTTAAGAAATGAAGGTCAGTCAGTCCGGAAAATTGCAAAAACTTTAAATGTGTCCCCAAGTGGAGTCGCAAAAACCATCAAGCGCTACAATGAAACTGGCACACATGAGGACTGACCCAGGAAAGGAAGACCAAGAGTCACCTCTGCTTCTGAGGATAAGTTAATCCGAGTCACCAGCCTCAGAAATTGCAAGTTAACAGCAGCTCAGATCAGAGACCAGATGAATGCCACACAGAGTTCTAGCAGCAGACCCATCTCTGGAACAACTGTTAAGAGGAGACTGCGCGAATCAGGCCTTCATGGTCAAATAGCTGCTAGGAAACCACTGCGAAGGAGAGGCAACAAGCAGAAGAGATTTGTTTGGGCCAATAAACACAAGGAATGGACATCAGACCAGTGGAAATCTGTGCTTTGGCCTGATGAGTCCAAATTTGAGATCTTTGGTTCCAACCGCCGTGTCTTTGTGAGACGCAGAAAAGGTGAACGGATGGATTCCACATGCCTGGTTCCCACTGTGAAGCATGGAGGAGGAGGTGTGATGGTGTGGGGGTGTTTTGCTGGTGACACTGTTGGGGATTTATTCAAAATTGAAGGCACACTGAACCAGCATGGCTACCACAGCATCCTGCAGCGACATGCCATCCCATCCGGTTTGCGTTTAGTTGGACGATCATTTCTTTTTCAACAGGACAATGAGCCCAAACACACCTCCAGGCTGTGTAAGGGCTATTTGACCAAGAAGGAGAGTGATGGAGTGCTGCGGCAGATGACCTGGCCTCCACAGTCACCGGACCTGAACCCAATCGAGATGGTCTGGGGTGAGCTGGACGGCAGAGTGAAGGCAAAGGGGCCAACAAGTGCTAAACACCTCTGGGAACTCCTTCAAGACTGTTGGAAAACCATTTCAGGTGACTACCTCTTGAAGCTCATCGAGAGAATGCCAAGAGTGTGCAAAGCAGTAATCAGAGCAAAGGGTGGCTATTTTGAAGAAACTAGAATATAAAACATGTTTTCAGTTATTTCACCTTTTTTGTTAAGTGCATAACTCCACGTGTTCATTCATAGTTTTGATGCCTTCAGTGAGAATCTACAATGTAAATAGTCATGAAAACAAAGAAAACGCATTGAATGAGAAGGTGTGTCCAAACTTTTGGCCTGTACTGCATATGTAGTAATAACGTTTAAAATGAATAAAGTAGAAATGTTAAAGAAAACAAAAAGCTAATTATTGTATTACATTGCTACAATAACATGATATAATAGCTAATTATTACAGTTTTATCTCCACCCAACATGACTTTAGATATATAAATATCACATGATATTTAGTATATTTAGATAGTTAAACTCATGTTTGTACAGATGAGATTATTATGAGAATAAGGACAACATAAATCTAATATTGTTTTGAAAGTTGTGAGATCCTCAGATATAAAACATTCACCAATCTTTAGAAAAATCTAACCTGAGCCTTAAAACCAGAGCTCTGTACTGCGAATATTTACTACTACAAATATCATCTAGGTGCTGGAAAATCAATCCATTTTATACTACTACAGCTGAAACAATCACACATACCATAAGAATAAATCTAAGCAACACATTCATTTCATGAAAAAAAATATAATTATAGTCAGATCTGCCCTGATGATAATGTTATAACTTGCTCATTCACCCATTCACACATTTTTCAGATGTCCTGCTGCTTTTAGCCTGAATATTTACTACAAACCTGAATAACAGTGCCATCTGGTGGTCATTTGCACACAGAGAAGTTGGATCTTTACAGGTTGGGTCAACAAAGATGGAATATTGGATGCAATACACAGTCATTGAAAAATTCAAAGGTAAATGATATGTTGGATTTTACACCCACTTTATGTAAGCAATGTAAAAAGACCCAACATAGACCCCCAAAACCCTAATTTTGCTCCCTTGACCCTTGCAAGGTTCACCGACGAAACAACGGTCTTATACTAATCACGTTTTACAAACAAATGTAACATGCTAACGTTATTAGCACAAGCCTATGGCATTTTACATTGTATAAATTAGCCTAGCGAGGAGCGGAGATTTCTTCTGCTCATAGGAAGCCAGGCTAAATCCTGAAGTGTAAATCCCCGAAGGATAAATCACACACAAGGCGGTGAACTGCTATTTCTGTGGAGGTTTTATTGTCTTCACAATGTATTGTTTGTTATCTGTGGAATAAAAGTAAATAAAAGCTTTGTTTCCATAGGGGAAATGATTTCAGCTTACGAAAATAGACAGGAGCCCCGTGTAACCGCGGCGCGAAGTCACATTTCTTGGGGAGGTGCATGTCAGGCCATGGCGTAGGCTGCAAACAATCACAGCAACAGCTCAGTAAACCGCATTAAATCCCATACAACAAGTTCAGCAGTCTTGCTTAGCCCGTACATCTGTGATAAAGCTATGCCCAGTTGTTATATTGCCAATCCTTGATTGGATGGAAGAAAGAGTTGTTTTGTGGTGTGGTGCTTTGTTAGCAGTCTTTGTTGTGTCCTTGTTCCAAAGGTGCAGATCCGAGGAAGCCGCTCGCTCAGGGTCCGTGCAGAGGTAGATGCTGGGTTGCTAATTCACAGACAAAGCACTATGCTGGACACATTTTCCCCACAAATACGAAATGCTAATGCTTTTAGCACAAGCCTATGGCATTTTACATACCGCCGCCAACACATAAGGTCTCGTGGATGGCGCCTGTGGCGCAGCAGTAATAAGGAAGGGTGTCTCGTGCGCATTGGTGGTTCAGTGGTAGAATTCTCGCTTCCCACGCGGGAGACCCGGGTCCGATTCCCGGCCAATGCACTGAGCTTTCCCCCACGGTTAGCAATCAGCCCTTGCACGGCTTCTTCATCTTCTGGCAATTAATACCTGAGGGGTTTACCGCTAAGCAGGATTGGCTGCTTAGCGAGGTATACCGAGTCTGAAGCCACAGCTTTTGCCGTCCCACGAAGGCAGCCCTCTTTTAAACTGGCTATACGGCCATGGTCATTTATGCTACTGACCTAACCTGGCCTGGACTAGTTTTTGTTGGGTATTTGGGCTGGAAATCAGCTAAAAAAAAAGCACCTTTCACCGATCCTTTGACAAGCGTCAATTCTGTGGTGAATGTTAGTCTGTGAACGGTGCAGATTCTCATCTGAGGGAACACGTTGTAAATGCATGTTGTAAACTTGTGTACCTGTCCATCCACTGGTAGCTGGTTTTCTGAGTTACAGCAGTGGTGGATCTCCATGTGAGGCCATTGTACAGTGGCTTCAATGATGCCTCACTTTCAGATTGGACCATCACCCAGGAGAGGATCATCCAGTTTTCGTTCATCATGGCATGATGTCAAAGTCACTTTCCTGGCGACCTTCCTTGTGTGTTCTGATCTGAGGACTTGGCTGAAAGGTACCCTGGAGGAGGAAGTTGATGTCTGCCTCTTGTTGTCGGAACTCATGGAGGAGACAGTCTGTGAGGTAGAATGAAGACAAAGACACACCATACCAGCCATCTTTGTAAGGATATCTTCCAAATGGAGCAACATCGTTATGACTTCAAATTAAGCCACTGATGGTTTGCTGTGTAGATAGGCTAAGTGCACATGCTCATACTTTAGGGGAAGCATTTCCATGACTTGGTTGGCCATATCATTTGGAGACCTCCCAGTTTGCCTGAGCTCATGCATGATGGTTTTACAGATACCTTTTTTGTGGTTGAGGACGGCTGGCAGGATGCCTTCCAAAGTAAAGTGTTTAAGGAAGCCCTTCGTGAGTCTAAGGGCTCTAGTTTCGCAGACCGGGCGCGGCGGAGGCACAGCGCACCTGCGCTTCGTCAACTGGGTGTGGCCAGGTGGATTTTGCAAGTTTGGCACACTGTGCGCACTGGCGCAGCTACTCCTTTCCCACCTCCGTCCCTCCTACCTGCGCAAGTCGGAAAGAGGGAGGAGAGAAGGCGTGGAGTGGGTTTTACACACATCACACCAATCAAATGAGCCCCTCTCCTCACCCTTATATGTGCCGCGCGAAGGTGTAATGAGAGTTTACTCAATTCGCCATGGCAGAAGAGAGCAGCAGCGTCAGATGGCCAAACTTCTCCCAGGAGGAAACTGATGTTTTGGTCCGGGAGGTCCAAGCTCACAGTGTCCGAATATACGGAACTGCGAGCAGACCTCCACGGGCTGATGATGCAAAGGTAGCCTGGGAGGAGGTCACCACAATTGTAAATCAATGTTGCGTTTCTCCCGTGCACGCGCTCTCTCTCTTTCTCTCTCGCAGTCTCACTCTGTTTCTTTTCTTTTGGCTTTTCTAAGATGACAGATGCTGAATATATACTCCCTATCTGATGCTGTGGCTGTTCGTGGCTGGCTGAGAGGGATGTGAACTCATGAGTTTGCAGGCTGTGTTAATCAAATCAGGTTGGGTTTCCATTACGCGTGCCAAACGTGCCAAACGGTGCCAATCCCCTTTGATCTGACATCAGTTGTGACGAGACAGTCGATATAGAGATACATTTATGTGCTGATTGCAGATAGTTGCATTGAATAAAGGTTTTGGGGTATTTATTTCATTGTTAATGTGCCTGACATTCTGGAAACCTGCCTTTGAGGTTTTGGTGACGTGTGCGCACTGTCTGCCGGTCAGTCAAACTTCGGCTTACACCGGCTGCGTTCCGCCTGCGCTGACAGTAGACCTGGTTTCAGCTGGTGAGCTTTTAGTGCACCTTTGGTGCAGCCTTTTGGCACGAAACTGTCACTGCGCCAAGCTGGAACTCTCGACACCTCCCCCTGCTGCGCCGCCACACCCATCTCAGTGCACCTCAGTCTGCCAAACTACCAAACTGAGTGAGCCTCGGGTTGTGCTGCTCGAAACTAGCTCTGCAGGGTTCACCACCCTGCGCCACGCTGGGAAACTAGAGCCCTAAATGTTTGCCCCAGCTTAATTTCCCTGTTCAGCCTATTCTTTGAGGGAACCCATGGTCAGAGATAGCTAATAGTTTATGGCCCAGAAACATCCATGTAACATCTATGATTATGCCTATAATGTGCAAAAGAGGAGGACAGCAAGTACTCACATCTTTTAAGTTGTTCCATCCTCCGTATGATCTCAAGTGCTAAGCTGATAGGTACAGTTGTTTGGTTACAGACATTACAGAAGAGCATATTTAACCTATTCAGTGTGGACAGAGACCTGACCATATTGTTGTGCAAGTGCTGATTCCAGACAGCAGTAAATGCACGATGCATTGGCCAGGAATCAGACTTGGGTTTCCCGCATAGCAGGCAAGAATTCTACCACTGAACCACCAATGAACACATGACGGTACTAACTACCACTACACTGACGAGGCCCACATCACAGCCAAAATAGACAGTATTCTGGTGCATACATTTCTGCGCTGGACATGGTTGCTTTTCATTATTTTCCCACAGTCCCTTTTCCCACAGGTCTGTCTATGTGCTGCCTTCGGCTCTGAAAGGCAGGGGGAAATCTCATGGTTATCGCTTCTGGTTTGGTGTGTGATGTGGTGTGTGATGTGTCACAAACTCCAGTGTCTTCCGTCGTGTCCGTCCAGAGGGGTGTACCAGGAATCACTTTCAGTCGTTCACAAACAGCAAGAACAACCTTGTGAATGAAATAGAAACAGTATTTTTGCCCCCATTTTCTGCAGCAAAGTGGCAAAGAAAACAAAACAAAACCCTGCAACATGATACTTAAGAAAATATTGAGTGCTGCAGCTTATGTCTAGCAGTTCTGGTAGAAAGTGCTCGCTCATGTCTTGGTTGGGTGAGTTTTGTTGTAGCTTTGGTCTCCTTTGTTGTGTGCGTCTTGGGATGACTTGGTTGAAATTTGGTTGAAGGGACCTTCTGGGTGCTACTTTTGTTGAGCGATTATGTGCAATTCCAGTTCAGTGTGCTTCAGTAGCTGAAATATGAATGGGCTAGGCATTGTGGAAGGTTAATGTGCTTGTCTCACTGCATTTGACTTGGCTGGACATTTGGAATTTTGGTACTAGTAATAATATATAATGCTATTTATTTATATCTCTCTATCTCTATCTCTATCCCTATCCCTGTCTCTATATCTATATACCTCACTGTCTCCAAGATCAAATGTTGGCAACATTTTCCATGTTTGCTCTGGTAGTGCTCCTTTGGTGGTCTATGCAGACCACAACCTGCTTGCTTTTCTCTACTCTTTGCATTGCCCAAACCGCAGGTTGATGAATTTCTTTTTGCCCAATGGCGCAATTGCTCTGTTCTTGAATTTTGTGTAGTGCATCTCTCTCGTCTTATATCCCTTTCTTTGAGTAGCTGAGTGGAGAGTAGTAGGCCAGTTGGTGAAGACTACATAGTTTGAATTTTGGAAATGACTGAGATCTGCTGGTATTCCCCTCCATTCCACCAGGGGTCCCTGCATCTTTGTACTGCTGTGTTTGATCTTCTGTTGCACATGTTGAATGGGGGTCATCATCCTGGGAAGGTGCCAGTCAGCTACCAGTGGATGTCTCGGTATGTCAGTAAATCATTTTTGTCTCAGAATTCATAATCTCAATCTGTTGTGAAAATATCTCTATTCATATGGTCATAGTGTGTTTTAGAAGTTGAATTTGTTTTGTACATTGCTTTATATTTCTGATCAGGGATTGTTACGCAGCCTTCAAAGTGCTGGACCCAAAACCAGGGGGGCACCTGCACTGGGCATCTTGGAGGACCACTGAGGACATTGTTGGAAAGGTCACACGAGGCAATTCAGCCAACTGGTGCTTCTGTTAGGGTTACTGGACATCCAAAATATCCAGGACTTCATGTGGCAAACAGAGACACTGGGCAGCCTGGTTGTCGCCCTGTTCCACTTGACACAGAAAAAAACACAGATCGCTTGCACAGAAGGACATTTCTGCGTTCATAACCCAATTTCTTTCTGAGGCAGATGCAACCCAGCCAGCCCAGCCCTCTCTGTCAGCACCAGTGATGGGGAGGGGATACTCACCACTATACTAATGGGGAGATGTCAGTGGTTGCAGAGTCCTTCACGCGGCAGGCCTGGGTTCAGGAGCCATAGAAGCTGAAATATGAACAACAGAGTGAAAAGTAAAGTAATTCTACTTTATCAGTCAGTTACTCTCTTCTAAATCAATTGCTGATGTGTTGCATGCTCAGTGTTTTGTATATTTGTATATAAAATGGTTGCTGATGTAGGCTGCTTTTTACACTGTCAGAATGTGTCATGATGACAGATGCTGGTTCAGTCAGTTTGAATTAAATCAAACCAGTTAAAGCTCGTATACTGGGCCAGACCAGCAAAACCGGAACTCGATCTTACTCTCGCGCAAGAACACCCATAGCAGCAAAAGGTCCATCAGTTTTGCATGTGCTGAGTCTTGTTGGTGCAGAAGGCAGCACGTCAGTCTTATAAGCATACAGCAAACTCTCCAGAGCTAAGCCTACATGTGGGTGAGACTCAGAAAATGTAAATGTGACAATTGAGACATGAACCAGATGATCACACGAGTCTGCAGTAATAAGTTTCACCCAGCAAACGTTTAAAGAATTTTCTCCTGTGTTACAGCCGTCCACATGCACAAAGCTAATAAAGTGCTTTCAAAGGACCAGGCATTCCTTCAGTCTTTGACGCTGTGGCCTGAAGACAGAAAAACACTGTGGGCGGGTGTACAATTGAGTCGTCGCAGGATATGGAAACACACCCAGACCGCACCTGGACATCTGAATAATAATGCAACACTGTATCTGAAATGTCAAGGACGCATATGACATGATGCAGGTACAAATTATGATGTTAACTAATATTATTTTGACTGGTTATTTCCAGTTAGTAGGCCTAGTTTAACTATAAAGAATTGCTTTCTGAGCAGTGAAATCTTTTATACATTATTGAGAGAAAAAAAAACTATTTTTTAATGCAATTGACAAGTAATTAAATAAAAAAATCTTACTTAAAGAGGCTGTAATCGATACTTTGATAGTAACAGAGTATCAAATGACAGTGTGACAATGCAAAAGTAATCGCTTGTCGTAACGACGTAAAAATGCAGAAGAATGGCTGTTTTATTTTTCTTACAGCACAGACAGTTTGTGGCTTCAGAGATTTGCAACAGGTAAAATGTCATCCCTGCTAGAGGACAGGACACAGGACATTACAGTGGAAACTAATAGATTCTTACATTTTGATTTAAAATTACGTGCTAACTACTGAACGTATTTATTACACTTATAATTCTATATTGTTGTTATCCATCTATCCCTAATAAAAAGATAAAGAAAGAGATTCTCAAACATTTTTCACACACAAATGTAGAAAAATTAATCAAGATGACATTTCTCTATGAATACAAATTGTTTGCTCAGAGGAAAATGTCCTGTGACAATGAGCATTTTATATTTTATAATAAATTTCAAATTTAAGTAGAGGCTGACATAACTCCTGTTAACTAAACACTGTCTAAACTCCCTATCAGCTGAAGCTGAGGCTGTCCAGGGACAGTCCTGACGTTCAGGTTGAATGTTTACAAAAAGCATGGCTTACATCTCTCTGTTTACTTTCTGTGGTTTCACCATTATGCAACCTTTGGAATCAGACTTCAGAGTGGAACTTTCCCACAGCTCACCCTCCCCTACAGGTAAATGTCATGTGTTCATGAATAGCCGTGATGCTGACATGTTGGAAGTGCTCTGACAGGCGTGCCTCAACTACTTTACTTTTTTTTCCAGTTTTATTATGGCAACACATCAGTCACAGCTGCTGTCCTGCTGACATATGTTTAACATGAGAGGGCAGGCACAAAACCGACAGCTACATCAGAATTTGAGTGGTTTGGGATTGGCACATATAGGAGGATTTATATAACTTCTGACTTCTACCAAACAGGCAACACAAGCGTGTCCTATATGAAGACATGATTCTACTTTATCTCTGTGTCAGGACTTGTTTTGCATGACATGTCAGCAATGATTGGCTTTGTATTCTGTCCATCAAAGGGTTATTTGAATACAGGAAACAGGCTGAAACTTTTCCTAAAGGTGGTGTATTGTATTTGCTGTGAGGAAAACCAGTCTAGTGTATTGTGGTAAATATTAGATAATGGTTTCATTTGTTATGTATTAACCAGTAACTAGCAAATAAATAAGGAAAAAACTTAGAGCAGCCTCAAAGAGCAGTGTTTGGTTTAAGGCTTGCTTATGGTAGCACTTAACAAACAGTGGGGTCCAGGAAAATAAATAAACACAACCTGGTCTAGTGCTGCCTTCAGTGGCCAAGCAAATATTGTAAAACGGACACTCTGAACATGGACATTTACTCTAGGTGATAAATAGCCCATTCTTGAGAATTCGTACAAAAAAAAAATCCTCTTCAATTAGGCCTGGAAAATATATTTTAAAAGATCAAAGTCTTGACAATTAAACCTTGTAATGGGCCAACCTCTCAGTGTTTTTTTTTTCAATAGTATATATGATGGAAATCAGAGGTATGATCTGATGCAGCTGATGTCTTACAGAATTAACACAAACTTGTATATTTATCAGTTTCACAGCAGTGGTAGTGAGTAAAGTTGCTAAGAGTTTAGAGTTTAGTTTTGATTTAGAAGAGTAATGGAGTTTACCTATTATGGCTGAGATACACCTGATAGCAATATTATTTAATAAATGTATCAAAAGATAGAAAGCTTACCAGTATGTATTTGAGCTGCATTCCTGCCCGTGGATATGGCTAACTCCTTTTATACCTGGTTTAATTATGTTTTTGTAGAAATCTGATGGTGTTGACAAAAATCTGGGGACATTTTTATAAAAAATATATTTAAAAACAAAGATGATTAAAATGGCACGTTTTTACACTGATGTTATCAGCTTATAATGTTAGTTTTGGATTTTGAGGGATTTAAACATATTTTCTAGTTGTTTGAAGTTGTGAATTCTCGTCTGAGACAAGGGTGTTTCATGGCATAGGGAAAGTTCAGAAGTTAAAAAAAAAGAAAGCTGATCAAAATATTTTACAAATCATATTTATTTCATGTAAATGAAAAACTTTAAAAATAATATTTCACACCAAAAATGGAATTAGTGTATTAATAAGTTATAGTTTTAAGGCGTTTTATGCCTCCAGCCCCCACTATTGCCAACGTGGAGGCATTATTGTCCATCTGTCTGTCCATACATTCCCTCCATTCTCATGAACACGATATCTCGTGAATGCCTTTAGGGACTTTTTTCAAATTTGGCACAAATGTCCACTTGGACTAAACAATGAACTGATTAGAATTTGCTGGTCAAAGGTCATGGTCACTGTGACCTCTCAAAACATGTTTTTGGCTAAAACTCAAGAATTCAAATGCTAATTATTAGGGGTGGAACAATCCATTGATCCTGATCGATTTATCAGTTATTTGATCAATGATCCAATATCATCAGTGCTATCTGCAAATATCGTGTCATTGCCCAAAGAATCAATATAATATTGTATCATGATGAAACTGGTGATCTACACCCCTACCAATTACAACACAAATACACACTGATGTCTGACAGGATATTATGATGAAGTTATGATATTTTATGTACAATGGTCAGTTTCACTGTCACATCGTAATGTTCCATAAAAACACTTTCCTGGCCTTTAGTCAAATATCTCAGGAACAGAAGGGAAGACATTTGGTTAGGTAACAAATTGACACTAATCATGGGTGACCTCCTTGAAACTGTACTGATTGTATAGCTCTTCTGTGCTAGCAGAGGGAGGCTGTGTGTGAAGCATCCATGTTTTCACAGTCATGGATGTGAACTGTAAGTTCAACTGGTGTGTGGAGGCATACAACCACGAGGCTGTAATTCTAGTTTTGGTAGGACATGACTTGGCCCAGTTTTCCATAAGGGGTTAAATACTTTGTTAAACGCTTTTTTTGATTTTTTTTTTAATAATGAAATTGTCAAAATAATGAAAATCTTAATATTTATCAATGTCAATGAACAGTGGGGTCTGAAAAAATACAGCCTGGTCTTGTGCTGCCTTCATTTGCTTAGTTAATATTGTAAAACGACCTCTCTAAACATGGACATTTGGTTCAAGTGATAAATACTTTGGAAAAAGCTCAATTAACTGATATTGAAATTGCCAGAATAATAAAAATTGCTCGATACTTGAATAAATCGATCGTTATAAGAAAAAAAGTCGACCGGCCATG
Organism: Cromileptes altivelis; assembly: GCA_013133815.1. Taxonomy (NCBI): domain Eukaryota; kingdom Metazoa; phylum Chordata; class Actinopteri; order Perciformes; family Serranidae; genus Cromileptes; species Cromileptes altivelis. The sequence continues at coordinate 18,375,588 of CM023131.1, read as the reverse complement.
TTTGAATGCATGGATTGTGTACATTCCGATTTAAGAGCTGCGCCTGAACGTTGCATAAGCCTGGAGAGGAAAACGGGCTGAGATGCGCATGCGCAGTTGCAGTGTTTGCATTCCTCCTCCCTCCTGTGAGACTGACAGCCCGGCCGTTAGCTGCTGCTGTTCACCGGCAATGATACAGCAAACACGGACTCGGTAAGACACCGACATGGACTTGACGGACACTTTTTACCACTACAACGACGGATACTATTCGGACATCGTTGTCTGTTAACCACAGACGGAGTTTATTCCTCACCAGGATTATTCTGTGTCAGGTAAAAGGAGACTCGACGTCTGAGAGGAATTGATGCGACGACTGATTTCCTGCGACATAACGTTACACCGGTCAGCTAAGAAGCTTTCGCATTCACTTTGAAGACCACCTGAGTGAACTATCAAGGACTGGGTTTATTTCTGTGTGCTTGATTGTGACACTAATATCTGCAAAATAATCGTAAGTAGTAAATAGATAGGGTACACCAAGTTCTAGGAGAGCGTAGCTAATCGCCAGTACAGCTTTAAGCTAACCAGCGGCTAGCTCAATTTCGCATTCTTTGTTTATTTTGTTTGTTTCGTTTAATAAAGTGTTTTATTCTTTCTGGAGTTGGATACATACTTGTGGAAAGAAGAAGGAGATCGCCCATAAGCTGAGTTTGAACGTGACTACAGCCCTGAACGTTTAGCTGGATTTTTAAAGGACATAAATCATCTGATTTCTCACTTATGGCTCGTTAGTATCGCGGTACTGCAGCTGACCCAGCTAGCTAGCATCTGTTTTAGCTAGTAGGTAGCGCCAGCAGCCGTCCACTTCTTGGCCCTTAGTAACTCACTGACGGCAGAGATGCACCACCAAGAGTTTTCTGGAGACCAGCCTGGGACCGGGAGCAGGAAAGGTTTCCACTACAGGAGGGGCAGCAGCGGTGCGTCTGCCTCCTCTGCAGCCGGCGGCAGTGGAGTCAACACGGGCGACGACAACCCAACCCAGGCTGGATCAAGTTCTCCCGCACTCCACCACCAGCCCCAGTCCCAGTCTGCTGGCGCTCAGGTGAAGAAGAAGAGTGGCTTCCAGATAACCAGTGTCACCTCAGCTCAGATCAATGTGAGCGGCAATAACAGTTTAGCAGATGACACTGAGAGCTATGATGACATGGATGAGTCGCACACAGAGGACCTCTCCTCCTCTGATATGCTGGATGTCTCCGTGTCCAGGGCCACCGATACAGGTGTGCCGGAGAGAAGCTCCTCTGATGAGACACTCAACAGTCTCCATGGGGTCGACACACCTGGAATTGTGTCACCCAACGAGCCTCTTCACCCTCATTCCATCCCTCAGGGGTCTCAGCAGCACACCTCTATAGTAAATGGGACCATGCATCCACATTATTATCCTCAGCAACACAACCAGCCCCACCATCATCACTCTGATAGCTTGGGAGGAGGTGAACCCTCATTGCCATCGCTTCCTATTGCTCCCTTGGCTAGCTCCAGCCCTGCTTCCAAAGCCGGGCCGAGCCAGTCACAGAGGCCACCAATGTTGGATACCAGTAAAGCTGCAGGAGGGACAACCCAACCATTAGCCCTTATTGTTGGTGGGACAGCCACTGATCCACATCTACAGGGCAGTGTGAACGTTTCAAATATGTCTGCTGTCACTGCTGCTGCAGTGCCTCCCTCTGGGCCTGCAGGGTTTGATAACGCTAGTGTGAGTGGGCAAGTAGCTTCTGTTGGAGGAGGAGCAGGCCCGTCTGCTGCTGCCTCCAACACTCAAACTCAGCACACCCAAACTCAGACAGCTACTGGCTCTCGTTTTAGGGTGGTCAAACTAGACACTAACTCTGAGCCATTCCGCAAAGGAAGATGGACATGTACAGAGTACTATGAAAAGGAGGTTCCTCATTCAACTACATCTGAAGCACCAAAAGGTGCAGAGGTGGCTGCAGAGACTGAGGCAGGTAACGCTGGGATTAGCCAGAGCATACCTGCTGTACAGCCACCTCACACGCTTCAGCCCTATCAGCTGCCGAGCCAGGACTTCACCAGTCCACAAGCCATGCAGAGCCCACCCCAGGGACTGGCCCAAACCGCTCCTCTGACGTATGTTGCACCCCAGGATGTTGTTGCTGGGGCACACTTGCAGAAAACAGTGGCTCCTGTTACTCTCCCTACAGCCACACCACAGGCCGCTGTTAGTCAGCCTCCCCCTGTAATACCCCAGCAGCTGCCCTACACTATGGATCCCCACCAGACTCAGGCAGGTTACCCTGCACCTCAGTTCCATGCAGGGGTCATGGCCCCGGGAAGTGTCCGACAGCCAGACTTTATACAGCCCACTGCTCCCTTTCAGACCCAGGTTCAGCCTCCGCTGCCACATGTTACAACAGGAATCTCCATAACACCTGTTCCAGGGGTCACAGCGCAGCCACCGGTCAGCATAACTCAGCAGCTGCCCCTTCAAGGTCAGGTGGCCCCACCTGCCACAGCAACTTTTACAGGACAGCAACAGACTCTCCCAGCTCAACCCCAACCTCTCTCACAGCCACAAGTCCAGCCCCCTGCTGCTGCAGCAGGCCCAGTAGCACCCACCCATGGGACCCCCTACATGCCATTGACTGCTCTACGAGCTGACCTCCAGCCTCTCCTCACCTTGGGTGCGACACTCACCCAGGTCCCTGGAGGAGGGAGCTCCATAAGAACATCCCAGCTGGAGGACGCACAGAAGCTTCTGCTCCAGCACCAAAGCCTGCTGGGTCTGCCCAGGCTCGGGGTGGCAGCAGGTGGAGAAGGGGCTGCAGAGGCTGGCGGTGCTGCTGGAACGCTGGCCCACATGGGGATGTCGGCTGAAGCCAGCGCCTTTATGGCTGCTGCTGCAGGCCTCAGGACTCAGCACACTGAAGGAGAGGAGGACAGGTGAGGATTGATGGCCTGTGCTGCCAAAACTGTTTATTCTCATGTAAACTGTTTTGTCAATGAAGGTTTTTAAGTTAAAATTGTAATTAAGGCATTTCATAGTAACATTTCATCAGAAATACTTAACCTTTGTAGCAATATAGAAAGCAAAACATAATTTGCAAGGTCTGATTACAGTGTTTTCACAATGTAACAGCTCTGTTATGCTGGTAACATCATCCTGCAACTGCTTTTCTGTCTGGTTTTGCTGAGTTTAATTCACATCTACAAGCCTAGTTTTACATTAGCTTGCTCCCCTGTCCCCTGAGGTCGCTCTGTCAGCCTCCAAAACACAGCGGGTGTAAAACAGCTCACTGGGCATGGTATTGTAAAAATATCAGTGGCTGGAGTAGAGGCCGTGGAGCTGCTGAGTCACAGAGGGAGCTAGTGACTCAGCACATGTTCTGCCCCCATCAACCCCCAACCATCACACATCCACCTCCATTAGCTCAGGACCGTTTGTGTCAGTAATGCTACATTTTCCCTGTTGCGCTGCCTCATGCTATCCCTCCTTTCTCGTTCAGTATTTTCGTCTCCCTTTTTCCCCTATCTCCCCTCAGGTTTAGTCTGTTATTAGACACTGGAGCTGTTGATTTGTAGCACCCCAAGGGAGCTGTGCAACGTTTTATTTATGTGTTCAGTCCTATGTGGCTGAGAGTTTTTCAGCTCAGAAGTGGTTACTGCAGTTGCAGGTAGTTTCTGAAAACACATGGCTGGTCTAAATACAGTTGATGCCCTGGGAAAAAAACCTCCTGTGCCCCATTTGAAGATGCAGTCTTGCAGAGTCTGTGCTTCAGAGATGGTAGAGGGCCTGATCTGGAGTTGTGTTGCATAAATCTGGCTAAGTCTCGCAGCAGAGAAATGGAGCTCTTTTGTGGCAGCAGTCTAGTGTTACCACTGTCCCGTGTTCTGGTTTAGCAGGAGTTTCATGTTGTGAGTGCAACAATAATGCCTCCAGGGTATGGAGGGTGTTTGAGTACAGCCAGCCTCACCCAGCAACCAATGAGGGAAATACAAGAATATATTCTTGAGCACTGTGGCTTTTATTTAGCTGTTGCAAATAAAAAGTTCCCCCAAATGTTGTACTAATACAAGCTGTAATTGAAATGGAGACAGAGTTCTTAGTAGTTGCATGATTAAAACAACAGTTGCTGAGCTAACCAGTAAACATGCTTCTATTTCAATAACCAGCGCAGCGGGTCACTGGTAAGCTGAAGTGCTTATGTATTTTCAGCTGTTAGAGTTGTGTCTGAAATCGAGGAACGGAGAGACGGAGGGTGCAACAACTGCTGCCTTACTGTTGACGTAGTCACATTCAACAGTAGACAGAGCAGGGCTGTATTCTGTGTGGAGGCTTTTGTCAGCACTTCGTGGCACCCCATCATGACTGTGTGTGTCTTGTGCATGGTTTCTGTAAGTGTGCTTCCGTCTGTCCGTCCGTTTGTCGGCTCGTCTTCTTGTCATGAATCGGCCAGTGTCCTGCAGACAGTGCAAGTGTGAGTGTGTCTGCTTTGTTTATAGTCACGGTCATGTCATGCTGCGATCTGACTCTGTCTCTCTGTCTCTGCTTTCTTTCTGTCTCTCATGTTTATCTCCCTTTGTTTCCCCCTCTTTTCTTTCTCTCTGTCTCCTCTCCTTTTGCAGTTTTTCATCACGTCTGTCCAAACTTTTCTCCTCTTTCTTCTTTTAGACACGAGTCTGTTCCAGTATATCCCTCTCCTTTCCCTGCATACATGTAGTGTTTCCTCCAAGCTATGAGCATTCTGTGCCATAGAGAAGTTTACAGGTTTTTCCCATTACCTTGAGGTGTTCACACCCATATTTACTAATGAAAGTGAGCAACAGTGTGTATGAAATGTTGAACAGTCAGCACCTTTAGTTATGATCTCACAGTGTCCAAGAACAACACCTGTATCGGTGGTAACAGTTTCAGGACTTAGTAAAGAAGGCATTACTGTGTCTTTCTACCATTTAAACAAGGCATAAATGTACATCAGACCGACAAATTAACACATACTTTGAATCCTTTTGTTTAGGGCTGTCCCGAATATCAGGTTTTGGGTGTTGAAGCTTCAACAGGGTGGTGGAGGAGATGAGCAATGGGGACGTGAATCAGACTTTTTGGAAACATCAGTTTTCAGTTAGTGTACCTAGAAAAATGTCACAATTAGCCACTTTGTTAGCATGTAACATTAGCTGTAGGCTAATAGCTACAAAAAGGAATATAAGATAACCAAGCTGTTGCTAAGCTAAGCAGATTTGCCAAACTAGTTGCAGTTTTGTGACATGTAGGGCTGCCCCTTGAAAGTCTAATATTCGAATTATCAGTTGGAGACCCCTAAGTTGACTGAGATTGCTTTAATGCTGGGTTCACACTACACGATATCAGCCCAATTAGAGCTTGACGCAGCATTGTACAGTGTCGGCTCGTATCATGAATGACAAGTGTCGTACGTGAACATCCATCATTTCATCTCGTGTAGCGTGTCATAGTTGATGACAACCAACGCAGCGTCTGAGATTCCTCATGATGCTGCAACAGAAAGTCTAGCATGTTTGATTTTCTTTTACTTGCTTACGACTGCTCCCGTCACAGCTGCCACTTTGAACAATAGAAACACAGAGCGATCTGCTGCTGTAGACAACTGTACAGCAGCAACACCCAGGTTTTTGATATTTCCTCTAAGGATGTTACCACAACAGAGTGAAAAAGGAAACCTGGTGAGTACTGCTATTAGCATCAGGCTAGCAAACATCACTACAGTGAAATTTCAGCTGGCACATGAAAAGACGCAGTGACTAAAAAAATAGTAATAATAATTAGAATAGGACAAGAATAACCAGATGACATCGACAACGACGGGGGATGATTGGTGTGGACCATCACGTAGTCTGTCATGTCTGTCGGCCAAGTCATGGTACGATTTTATGATGTAATGTGACATAGTGTTCATTGGAACAGACAGAAATGTAGTGTGAGCCCGACATAAGTTGAGCTTTTTTTTTTTTTTAAATGAGCATGAGTTGTTGAATATTTGTATTGAACAGCCACACAACTTTTTGGGGATCATTTTCACAAATTTTGAAACTATTCCAGACACTTTTTTGACATCTTGCTAGCGTGTCTGTAAACCTGCCATGTGTGATCAAACTATCCCAGTTAAAGTAGTGCTTGACTGCTGGTTACTAAACCAAAATAACAAATAATTTACAATAATGTATGTTGATGCATGATGAATAATGTTGGATTTTTATTTTTTAATTTATGGGCTATTTGGGATTTTTGGGGTAATGCATTCGAATACCGATTTGGCTGTCAAATACAATGGCAACAATGGAAGCTTTGAAGCATTTGGCTCAGCCCTAAAAGTGCTTTCTTTACAGTACAGTATTTGAATTAGTGCTGCAACATTCATTTCTATTGTTGATAAATGTGCTAATTACTTTTTCAATTGATCATTTTGTTGAAAAATGTCTTCAGATAGTTTGTTTTGTCCGACCTGCAGCCCAAAACCCACAAACCTTCAGATTTAAAACTGATAAAAGCAGAAAATCTAAGGAATTTGAGAAACTTATACCAGGTAAGTGTTTTGATTTTTGCTTCGGAAATGACTTATCAATTATGAAAACTGTTGCTCTAATTTGGGTAACCCTAATGACAGACTTAGTCAGTGCAACTCCAATAAGAAGACAGTGACTAGGCTCAAAATGTTTGTGATAAATTCCTTGTTTTGACCGTCTGTATGTTACTTAAACAACAAATATTTGTCCAGGATGATTGTAGTACACACAGCACAAATAAGCTGCAGCCATTCTTAATTTCAGTCGTGTCAGTGTCCAGTTCGGCTCTTTAAAAGCATCACGTTGCAGCTGTCATGGCTCTGATAATGCCTCATGCAGCTCAGCTGTGTGCATGAGCTGTGTCATGTTGTAAAACAGGGATGTGAGGGCGTGTCTGTGTTGTGCAGGACTCTGCTTGTGTCCTTTCACCTGCTTTGCTGTCTGTTTCTATATCTGTCATTGAGCTCAGTGTCAGTGAGAGTGCCGCGAGGACTGCTGTTAATCAAGGCTTTCATCGGGCCCTCGTGCCTCCCCGGGTGAAATTTCAGCCTGCAGGTCTGCGCCGGTATAATTTGACTTTTGGGTGGCTGCCAGCTTTGCTTCACAGTTGAAGGAAAACACTCGTGACTTTTGTATACAGACTTCCAGTATGTTATACACCTGTTGTCTATGTGTGATGTCCACACAACTTTATCTGTTTGCACCAACATGTGTAGAGACTTTCATACGGGCTGCAGAGAATACATTTATTTATATTATACCACAGTTTGTAGCCTTGCAAACAGCACTAAAAATGCATGCACATGGACTTTAAGCTGAGTTATATTAGTTGTAGAGCTGTTTCACCACTCAAGTGTGACTCTACAAGTTGTTTTGATGCAGAAATAAGAGTAATAATATCACAGACCAGTGCTTATGTGAGCACAGTCGGTCTTTCTTCTAGTACAACATGTTTTGGCAGTGAGCCTAAACCACAATAATACCTTTTAGTATACTGAACACACTTGCTTAAGGCATTATTTTGGGATAATTTACAATGCCATAAATAATTTTCTATTCGTCAGTCAACACATTTTACCACAAGAATCTAAGTATTTCCTTTTCCCAGGTGTTGAGTGTGTAAATACTTGTGAATCATGTGCTTGTTTGTTGAAAAACACCATACAGTGCTAATGTACATTTCACAGCCAACTAAATGTCAAAGATATATGAAGTGTCATACAACATTCAGAGTGTTTTACTGGGGCAATTTATCTGTATGACCTCGTCCGTTGGAGCCATAAAACTTAGAGGTGCAATCTTTATTGATTATTTGCTCATAAAATATTCACGCAGCGTTTCTCCACAGTTTTATATTAGCAGCGTTCTTTTTGACTTTGAATTTGTTTATGCGTTTTACTGCTATTTTAATGAAATAAACGTGTGCAGCAGCGTTCAAGAGGCACTGCCAGCCTGAAGACAAAATTATAATCATCAAGCAGTCAAGACTGGCTTTTAAACAGTCAACAGGTGTGCCAAAGGTGGATGTAAGAGAGTCAAGGTGTTTTTTTTTAGCCTGGCAAAGCACATGAGGTTGTCAAAAGAGCCTTGTTCTAATAGAGACAGGATATTTTTGATATTGTGACACCGAGCTGCATGTTGTTCTGGGGATGCAGGCTGTGTATGTGATCTGTTTTTACAAGCACTGACAATCATGTCATGACTTCCCAGCAACAGTAGATGGTTAGTCACAGATAGGAGCCTCTTTTTCTTTTATTTCCTGCTTAAAGATAAGGGCCGGTCATTGTAGCATACACGAAGGGTGTTTTCACATGTAGTCCTTTGCAAACAAATTCAGTCCTTATCGTGCACCAAAACGTGGACCAACAGAATACGGACTCAGTACTTTTTGTGTTCACATTGTCAGTTCATTTGAAAAAGCACTCAGGTCTCTTTCTGTTCACACTACAGCCTATATAAAATATATATTGACATAGTTTTGTTTTTACTTACTTTGACATGGCACTGCAGTGTGGTTATGAAGCCCCTCGCTTTCAGATGAAAATTGGAGGAAAACCTTAGTGTTTCTGTGCTGAAGGCTGTTTGCGTCTGATGTATTCTACATAACATAAAATTGATAACACGTATGGAGAAGTACAGTATCTTCATTGGACTAAACTACTCCTCGTCCTGTGTCCTTGCAAGCATTACAGGTTAACATAATTTCGCCTGATTTTTCAAGCGTCACGCAGCAATAGCATGTGATCTAGAGAGATAAATACAATGGCGAAGAGCAAAGCGAACCTGGAGGGCTTTGTGTTCACAAGGTGGACTTGAAGCAAACCGAAGGAGAGGCTGTCTGAGTTGGGTTTGCTTCAGAGGGGGTCTGCGTTCTCTTGGAGTGTTCACATATTAGGGATGGGAATTGATAGGATTTTTTTTTTTTTAATATTTTTCTGGACATTTTTAAGCCTTTAATTGATAGGACAGATGAGCGTGAAGGGGGAGAGAGAGAGGGGGAGTGACATGCAGCAAAGGGCCACAGACTGGAGTCGAACCCGGGCCGCTACGGCAACAGCCTTGTACATGGGGCGCCTGCTCTACCACTAAGCCACTGACACCTCAGGCAATTGTTAGGATTTTATTGATATCAATGCCATTATCGATTCTGCTTATCGATCCGATTCTTTATCGATTCCTCCAGTGAATTTTCTGTGCAGAATAAGTAAACCTTACAGTTTTTTGGTGTCAACAACATAAATTTTATTGAGTTTCTATTCTAAACAAGAGACAAGTGCTAAGTAAGTAGGTAAACAAAATATAAAATTGGTCCACTGCTATCATCTAAAATGGAACAAATGAAAGAATATTTGTACAATATTTGTTTTCATCTACGTCAAATAACGTTACAGAATCTGTTAGTGTTGTCACGGTACCAAAATTGGGACCCACAGTACGATACCAGTGAAAGTATCATGGTTCTGAGTAGTATCACGATACCACAGCAAAAATGAGGCAGATGTGCCTTTTGTCATTTATGAAAAGATAAATCACTTTTCTGTAATACATCACTGATATTTCAATGGAATAAATTACTGATTGACTTATTCATACTTCAAAAACAGCATCAATAAGTGATTAACATAGGGGGGATCAAAATAAAATAAATAAATGAAATAAAAATCAACCAGCCACCCTCCTCCTCTGACAAGTTAAGAATAGTCCCTTAAGTGCAGTGAGGTTTGTTTATTTGACAGGAATACGTATTCCTGTCCGTGTCTGTGTCTGTGACCCCCGCACAACCCACAACCAGCAGGATTTGCCTTTCGTTTCTGCTGCTGGTTGAAATCTGTACTCGCACAGCATGCTGAATGATTTATTTTGCTCGCACAAAACTATTTTTAGTCGCAAATGCGAGTAACATTAAAATGCTTGCACAGTAGAGCCCTGTAGTGGAAAACAAATCACTGTAGCATTGGTGGCGCAGGTGAGAGCAGACTCGTGCAACTCAGCCTCTCAGCCTCCGACTCTGACCCGTGCGCGACCGGAGGAAACAGCGAATAAAAGTAAGGAGATTGATTGTTCTTCTCTGTGGATTTTCTCTGCGACCGTCGGTCATAGTGAGAAGCCAGTGGAATTGTGGCTTTCCGACAAGACCAAGCACTTGTTGGTAGTCCAATGTTTTCGCAGCGAAAAAAAAATGATAAAGTTTCACTAAAATATTGTATAACAAAGATTTCATACAGCTCTGCACACACATTACTGTTGGATGGATCACTCGCGAATGCAGGGTGAACACATGAAACATGAAAGTGCAGGAGCAGAGCTTTCCTCTCCTCATCTCCTGTTCTGAGAAAGTGTTAGGGTCTCCTAGATGTCAAGATTGTCAACCTGGCATAAACAAACTGAGTGAATGTGTGTTTTTGATAGGGATGCACCGAATATTCGGTAACCGAATACAGTACGGGCCAAAAGTTTGGACACACCTTCTCATTCAATGCGTTTTCTTTATTTTCATGACTATTTACATTGTAGATTCTCACTGAAGGCATCAAAACTATGAATGAACACATGTGGAGTTATGTACTTAACAAAAAAAGGTGAAATAACTGAAAACATGTTTTATATTCTAGTTTCTTCAAAATAGCCACCCTTTGCTCTGATTACTGCTTTGCACACTCTTGGCATTCTCTCCATGAGCTTCAAGAGTTAGTCACCTGAAATGGTTTTCCAACAGTCTTGAAGGAGTTCCCAGAGGTGTTTAGCACTTGTTGGCCCCTTTGCCTTCACTCTGCGGTCCAGCTCACCCCAAACCATCTCCATTGGGTTCAGGTCCGGTGACTGCGGAGACCAGGTCATCTGCCGCAGCACTCCATCACTCTCCTTCTTGGTCAAATAGCCCTTACACAGCCTGGAGGTGTGTTTGGGCTCATTGTCCTGTTGAAAAATAAATGATCGTCCAACTAAACGCAAACCGGATGGGATGGCATGTCACTGCAGGATGCTGTGGTAGCCATGCTGGTTCAGTGTGCCTTCAATTTTGAATAAATCCCCAACAGTGTCACCAGCAAAACACCCCCACACCATCACACCTCCTCCTCCATGCTTCACAGTGGGAACCAGGCATGTGGAATCCATCTGTTCACCTTTTCTGTGTCTCACAAAGACACGGCGGTTGGAACCAAAAATCTCAAATTTTGACTCATCAGACCAAAGCACAGATTTCCCCTGGTCTAATGTCCATTCCTTGTGTTTATTGGCCCAAACAAATCTCTTCTGCTTGTTGCCTCTCCTTCGCAGTGGTTTCCTAGCAGCTATTTGACCATGAAGGCCTGATTCGCGCAGTCTCCTCTTAACAGTTGTTCCAGAGATGGGTCTGCTGCAAGAAACCTTTGTGGCATTCATCTGGTCTCTGATCTGAGCTGCTGTTAACTTGCAATTTCTGAGGCTGGTGACTCGGATGAACTTATCCTCAGAAGCAGAGGTGACTCTTGGTCTTCCTTTCCTGGGTCAGTCCTCATGTGTGCCAGTTTCATTTTAGCGCTTGATGGTTTTTGCGACTCCACTTGGGGACACATTTAAAGTTTTTGCAATTTTCCAGACTGACTGACCTTCATTTCTTAAAGTAATGATGGCCACTCGTTTTTCTTTAGTTAGCTGATTGGTTCTTGCCATAATATGAATTTAAACAGTTGTCCAATAGGGCTGTCGGCTGTGTATTAACCTGACTTCTGCACACAACACAACTGATGGTCTCAACCCCATTGATAAAGCAAGAAATTCCACTAATTAACCCTAATAAGGCACACCTGTGAAGTGGAAACCATTTCAGGTGACTAACTCTTGAAGCTCATGGAGAGAATGCCAAGAGTGTGCAAAGCAGTAATCAGAGCAAAGGGTGGCTATTTTGAAGAAACTAGAATATAAAACATGTTTTCAGTTATTTCACCTTTTTTTGTTAAGTACATAACTCCACATGTGTTCATTCATAGTTTTGATGCCTTCAGTGAGAATCTACAATGTAAATAGTCATGAAAATAAAGAAAAGAAAAGAAAAGAAAAGAAAAGAAAAATAAGTTAAAAGCAAGGTCGAATAATAGCGGCGTGTTTTGTTAATGCAATCACACAGCGTGCCGTGATGGGCGGAATAAAATGTCGGCAGTGTGGCGATCCGTCCGTCACCGCATTTGCGACTAAAGATAGTTTTGAGCGAGCAAAATAGGCTTAAATCATTCAGCACGCTGTGTGAGCAGCCTACAGATTTCAACCAGCAGCAGAAACAAATGGCGAATGCCACCGATTGTGGGTTGAACGGGGGTCACAGACACAGACAGGAATGTATTCCTGTCAAATACGGCGGCCATCGGCTTACCGGGCGGCGGAGAGGTCGACTCTGCTAATATCCTCTTCTTGGCGTGTGGACTGCCCAGAAGTACCTGAACGGCCGAGCCAGCCGAACACAGGTATGTGACGTGTCAGAGGAGAAACGAGCCTTTAACATTTCTCTCTTTCTGGCAGTAAAGGCCCACAAACCTCACTGCACTTTAGGGACTGTTCTTAACTTGTCAGGGGAGGAGGGTGGCTGGTTGATTCTTATTTTATTTATTTATTTTATTTTGATCCCCCCTATGTTCATCACTTGTTGATGCTGTTTTTGAAGTATGAATAAGTCAATAAGTAATTTATGCCATTGAAATATCATTGATGTATTATAGAAAAGGGATTTATCTTTTCATAAATGACAAAAGGCACATTTGCCTCATTTTCGCTGTGGTATCATGATACTACTCAGAACCATGATATTTTCATTGGTATCGCACAGTGGTCCCAATTGTGGTACTGTGACAACACTAATCTGGAGGGGGTTCATCTGCAAAAACTAATGAACAACTAAACAACGATATTTGGTATTCAGTACTCGGTATTCGGCCAAGCGTTTAATAATATTCGGTTTTGGCTTCGGCCACAGATTTTCATTTCGGGGCATCCCTAGTTTTTGAGTTTTTCTATGACTTCCAGGGAAATGCTCTCTCTCTCTCTCTGTCTCTCTCTCTGTCTCTCTCTCTGTCTCTCTCTCTCTCTCTCTCTCTCTCTGTCTCTCTATATCTGTGAGTGAGGGATTGTGTGTTATTGAGTTCACATTATTTCTAATTTGGTAATTTTGTTGTTGCAGGGTCTGATTGTTCTAAGTTATGTATATTTGATGAATATTAAGACTACTCTATCCTCATAATTTGATGTCATTCAGATGACTTTCTAGTAATAGTACTGCACTACTTTTGTTCAGAGTAGGTTAAAAAATACTGAACGTTTCCATTTTCATTTTCTGTCACTATAGTTTTAATTGACATGACTTTGTTATGGCTCTTTAATGTCTACCTGCCTAGCAGTAATAGGGGGAAATGAAAGCACATGTTCAACTGTGTGTTGATTTGTTTGTTACGCTTCCAAATTAAAAATAACATGCTGTACAGTGTACATGCACTATTTTTGAATAAAATAGCTATTTTTAACAATAAATTTTCTCTTTTTTCCCCTTGTATAAATATCGTGATATATATCGTATCATGAGTTTCTGGTATCGTTACATCCCTAAATTACGGTGCTGCATAAATTGCACGTCATGTTGTTGTAATGAGTGAATGTCATGAGTCTTTTTTGGTGAAGTGAAGCCAAGCTTTCGACCGCTTCTGTCTCTCCACCATTACATCTTCTTTGTTGTTGAACGTACTGCTGACTGACGAGCGTGACATGCATCATCGACGTAAAGATTTGGCGTAATGAAAAGAATCCATAAGGGAATCGTTAAGCATAAAAGCTAATGATGTCGATGAATTGAACCAGCTGGAACCGGTTCTAGATTCCCATCCCTATCACATATGTACAAAAAATGCTTAGTCACCACTCTCAGTCCATTTAGGGCTGAAAAGGACCAAGTGTAAAAACACTTTCAAGTAAAAAGAAGAACATGGGAGTTGTGTTTCTGAGTTATTTCTAGGAACCCTTAATGATATTTTTCTCAAACTTGGTCATTTCTCTGTAAGCAGGCTTCTTTGTCATGAATTTAAGCAATTAAAGAAGTATTTCACTGCCAGAAAGACGATCTTTTCCTAAAATGGGACTATCTATGCAGTTGGAAGAAGCAAAGACTATTGACACTGGTGCTACATGACCAGAGAAAAAGGGTCATGGCATTCGCTTTTGCTCAAGAGATAGAAAACCTACCAGTAAAAGCTGCAGCTGGTGGGTGACGTAGTGAGAGCTTGGATGTTTTTCTACAGGAAACAATATGGCACCAGCTGATAACAAACATCTCAAATTACAGTAAAACAGTAAGCTAAAATAGGTTTCTGAAAATATATGAGGCACGATATAGGCAATACATTAACAGAATCTTGGTTTATATTTCATCAGCACTGCCTAGTTTTACCGTTTCATCTAAGTCTGGTTTGAGTTTGATCTGCTTCTGTACTCTTTGTGTCTGTGGTGGCAGGCACATGAAAATGCACAACAGTCGTAGAGAAACAGCCGGCGAAAATCTGCTGGATGACATTATTATGATACAAAGCTGGTTGAAACTAGTTGAAAGCTTGTCACACATTGGGGCTCATTTAAACATTTGGCCCCTTTAAACACTCTCTGGCGGTGTGTTTAGTGTCAGTACGTGTCTGAGAGTGGTTCTGTTTTTAGTGTGGCGCTTCAGTCTCTGTTGGTCTTTCATGTGTTTTAGTGATAATAAGCTACTTGTCACGAGCTGCAGTTATACCGGCTTTGACTCATGATTTGTGTTTTGTTAATACTGACACGCCTGTTTTTCAATTGGCTCGTGGTTCAAAACTGAGCTTTTACGAGGCAGAGGGAGTCCTCGACGGCTAGAGTTAAGTGTCAAAATAAGACCTCGTGTTATGATGTATGATTTCAAATTAACACTAACTTCAAGTCTTGCAGTTTGAGGAACCCCAGGGTTTCCAGGAGGAACTCTTGACATTTTTTATTCTGCGATAAGATTATAAATGTAACCCAGTGCACTGTTTTGACTCTGTTTATGGTATAAACAAAACTGAGCAGTGAGTCATGGCCAACATTAAACCATTGCACTCCTGGGGCCTCACTTATAAAACTGTGCGCAGGAAAGGTGACGTATTAACAAAGCACAGAAAGTGCTTACACACAAAGATATCCTGATTGATAACACAGTGAGCATGCATGTCCCACGCCTGTTTCCCTTTTATAAATCACAATCAACTCGAAATGTGGTGCAGGCGAATGAGCGTCTCGCCTCACCCATACATGCCTATAAATGGCCAGTGAAACGCCCTGCATTAATATTCATTAACAAGAAACAGCACGAAGGAGAGCATGATAAATGTAACATTAAAAGGTAAAAAACGAAACTTCACACAATGTGAAGCTGGAGTTGTTGTTGGGGAGGTTGATAACAGAAAGACAATGTTGTTTGGTGGACTCAGTATGGGCATTACTAAGGCTAAAAATGCAGCGGAGTGGCAACTGGCAGATGCTGTAAATGCTGCAACCTCAGCCTGTGTCAGAAGTCAAGAAGAAGAAGTGGTCCGATATTAAGGTGTCTTGACTCAAATGATTTCTTAAAATACGTCGTGTTTTCATAAACGATGCATCACATCCAGACGCTGGCCTGCAGCAGCAGCATTTGGCTCAAATATGTGGGGATAGAGGTCCGGGTCAGGGAATCAAGCGGTAGTGGCACGTTTTTCAGGTGTGCCACATTATGCAGCACAGCACTGGCACGGCTTGGTTCCTGTGGGTGCTTCATCTGTAACGTCCGGCCTGACGCAGTGCACAGATCCAGCAGCACTGCACGTGGCAGTCGGAACCAGCTCATAAGCAACTCATCATCTTTGGCCATTAGGTCTTGCTGGTCCCTCTCTCATCCACCACATCCTCTAATGGTGCCAAATAAGCCATCATGGGTCTTTATGCACTGTGATTGCTGTTTTTATACCCACCCATTTCTAACAGTGACACAGCACGTTACAATGACATAGAACACATTTAACACAGCGATAAAGAGAATTAAAAGCCATACGACATAACGATTATAGAATATACCAGGGGAGTTATTTTAAAACAGAGATATTTGCTTGTATTTAGTCTCCTAACTGGTGTTTTTTTTCTGTGTGCACACCAGGGACTACCAGTCAAAGACATGTTTGTTCGTTTATTCATGTTTATCCGTTTTTGCAAGTATGCTCTTCATATATAAAACGTGAGAGGTCATATCTGTCTATGAATTGATATCTATGATAACAATTCACTTCCTTTTCATCTTTCTGCCATGGGGGTCGCAGTTTCTCATGTCAACAGTTTTTGTGCGTATGCATGGGTCAGAACTTCCGTGGAAGACCGCACATTTTCTTGTCAAGGTTGATTTTTAGAAATCCTAAAGTTTGTGTAAACAGTGGTGTACACCACCCTCTGTGCGTTTAGAAATGAGTCCCCTGAACACACCCCAAGATATGAGTGAGTGTTAGGTGTCCTGCTACATTGTTTATACTCAGGTCAGTGATAAACTGAGACACATCAGCCTAAATGTGAAACTTAATCCTCATGGACTGTAAGAAAGGACCCGTAATAGAATTCACTTTACATCTTTTTGCTCATGATTTATTTAAATCCAAGAATCAAAATACTAGACTTTATAGTCAAGGTATAGTTGTGTGGTCAGTATTTTTTTGCAGGCGTATGTGCAACTCTTTAAAGGTATAATATGCAGGATTGTCGGTTACTGTTTGTAATAATACATGCCAGCGAAAATGCAAGTAAAAGCCAACCCCAGATTCACTGTCATTTGGTGTTTTGCCCCGTTATATTTGCGTTTGTTTTAGGTGCTGTGTCCATGCCTGATGCTTATGGGCTGGCACCAGGTCACATCCTTTTAGTAAAGCCCCAACCTCACCTGAGTGCTGCGGGGGTACACGCCCATACACGTCTGGGACACAGAAAATAAGAAGAAATTATTGTGTGCATTGATCCGATTCATATCCACTGTCCACAGTTCAGACATATATCCAGTTTGTATTCATTAAGTCCATGTTATACCTAAGTTTTCCTTCCACTTCTACAGAAAAAGATGAGACCTTCCATCAATATAATGTCCTATTGGAATATTTTTTTTTTTTTTTTGATAACGGAAACTTCTTAAACAA
The DNA here is from genome assembly GCA_013133815.1 of Cromileptes altivelis. Taxonomy (NCBI): domain Eukaryota; kingdom Metazoa; phylum Chordata; class Actinopteri; order Perciformes; family Serranidae; genus Cromileptes; species Cromileptes altivelis. The sequence continues at coordinate 18,358,378 of CM023131.1, read as the reverse complement.
ACTTGTGCCGTTTTGGCCAAACAAATCTACAAAACTTGTAGATTAGGAGAAGTTTCCAAAGATACTTTTAAGGAAATATGGGATCTGGTGGGCAAATGGGAATTACATTATTTATTAATTAAATTTGGGTAAATTTAAGGGTAAGAGTGTAGGATGTTTCACATAAGGTTGAATGTACCAGCTTATGACTGAAACTTTGCTGCATGATTTATAATTAAATTTGTCATGGCTTTCGTATTGTTTTGTTTTCAAAAGCTGGTTAAAGTCTGTAATATCCTGACCGTGACGCTCCTCTGCAGGCACATCTGTTGTTTTTTTTTTTTTTTTAATCTGACAGTAGACACAGAGACGCATCACTGTAAACCCCAGGTAGCTTAACAGAAGCAAGAAGCAGATGTGCTCATATGGAAACTCTCTGCTTTTATTGCACTGTCTTTGAGCAAACGGACTGCTTGCATTTGGCACAGCATACGTGCAGTGTATGAAAGTCCAGTGTCAAGGTTTTGCCTGCCAGTTCACATTATTTGCATTCATAGTTTCTGTTTTATTGTGCCATTATTCCTGTTTGGTGGATCTTGAGGTGTGAAGTCAGACGGCTGCTTTGTGAAACACTCACTTTAGTGTTGCTTCCTTTTTCTTGGGCGGCATCTCCTCAACGTCAAGAGCAATAAATCACTCCTGAAGGTAGTTCAGTAATTTGTCTGTTAATGAGTTGTGACATAAAATCATGCTTCAGTAGAGTCATTAACTTGACTGTCATTCCTCTGTCTCAAGTTGTTGTACTGTTGTTTCCCCACAAGGTGGCAGTTGTGGCTCATGAATCCTCCCAGCCTGGCCAGCAGTTGTTTATATAACCCTGACGTGCTTTGAGAATCACTGACCTAAAATGTGCCTCGCAGCCATGCACGCAATGCATGAATCACAAAGACATGGGTGGTTTGGGATCTTCTGTGCGTACTATCAGAAATGGGTGTGTAAGATCTGATAACACAGTAGGTGTGCGTATTTTTAGGGATGGACTGATTCACATGTAGATGTTCATATCAGCCTATCTGCATGTGTTTGATTATTAGGAAATAAAGCTTATTCTGAAGGCTCTTTTATTTGTCACAGCGTGTCTACAGGTCCTGAAAAAGTCTTAAAAATGTCTCCAATTCAATAAATATCGGGCCTTAAAAGTCATTCAGTAGTTTTGAATGTAAATTTATGAGGTCTTAATCATTACAAACATTTCATCTATTTTTATTTATCCATTGATTAATTTAATTGTCAAAGTGAGTCAAGCTCTTCTGCATGAAAGTCCACATATCTGATGTTACAAATCTTTAAACCTACCACTGAATCTACAGTTGTCTTTTTACTTCATACTTGTCACTCATCTGTTGGCAAGATCAACCTAACTCACTCTAATGATCATATTCCTACATAAAACCTACTTCTGCATGCAACCACATATATACTACTATATACTGACCTGAAATGCTTAAAAAAGAAAAAGATTTTTTGGCCAAATATCAGTCTTAAATTTGCTTCATTACTTAACATAACATTACATATCTTACATTTAAGCGTCTGATACCTACAGACGCCCTGATTTGTCCTATAAAACCTCTGTATAAAATTAAAGTTTCTTATGCTATTATGTAGATACATTTGGTCAATGGCTCTCTGGTTCTCATCATAACGAAATTAACTTGTATTTGCATTATGAGATAGATTTTCTGTTTTTTTTTTTGTTGCTTATAAAACTCATCATTGTAGTGCTGAAACAAATAATTTATCAGTCAGTTACTACACCAACAAAAGATGAATTTGGCAACTACAGCTGCAACTAATAATTGTTTTCATCATCGATTAATGTGCCCATTATTTTCTCGATTCCTGCTGATCCTTAAAATGTCTTAAAGGGTATTAACTGTCTATTAATGTAACATTTTGTGGTCTGGCTCAAACCGGTTCAAGGCAATGTATGCAAGGCTCATCATCTTGTATGCAAACAGTTTTTCAAACTCGGCACAATGGGACTCAAGACAGTGGAATCCCACATGCAGAGTGAGAAACAAGAAAACTTTCCAATAAATGCCTCATAGTTCTCAGTTCTGTTGGTACACCAAATAAATATTTTTATGATAATACAATATCTTCATTGTTTATATGTATTCCACTCTAGAAAGTGTGTTTTTCAACATTTGAGGAAGATCATCTTTCTCACTGGATCCAAAAAAATGCCCCTTAGCCCCTTGATGCCAGATCTTTGTTTTTCTTCGATTTTGTTTATTGTCATATTGGTCTTAAATTTCATTCAGTGTGGCATTTACAATGTCTTAAAAGTCTTAAATCTAACTTGCCTTGAGGTGTAGGAACCCTGATAAAGTGTCAGAAAATAGAGAACCATGCCTTGTGTAATTTCCCAGAGCCTGAGGGGACATCTTCAAATGGTGTTTGATCTGACTAACAGTCCAAATATCCAAAGCTAATAGGTTTACTATTGTGTATGACAAAGAAAAGCAGAAAACAAAGAAGCATGAAACCAGCAAATGTTTGTCTTTTTTGACAAAGGAATTACAAAAACGATTATTTAAAGATGATTATCAAAATGGGTTCAACTGTATTGGCAACTAATTTGATAATTGATCTGGTGTCAATTATTTTCTCTACACCCAAAAATACCAAACGTAGCCTTTGTTCCTTGCCCTCTGTTGTGAGGATTTGCCAATTATGTGATTGTAAACTGGAAATTTTCAGCTTCAGAGCACAACATGCAATCTGAAAATGTCATCTTGTACTGAAGAAAATACTGGCAGGCATTTTTGGTTTGTAGAACAAACAGTCGATCTATTAATTGAGGAAATCCCCAGGAGATGAAGCCATGATGAAAATAGTTTGTTTGCATGTCAGTAGTCTGACTGTTACTGCTGCATGCGTCACGTGTGCTTGTTTTTGTATGTTTGAGTCCTTGTCAGAACATCACCCGGCTCTGACAGGTTCAGTTTTAGGCAGCGTGTGTGTGTGTGTGTGTTGGGGTGCAGAGCCAAATAGACGAGTGTCACGTTTGCTGGCCTTGTGCCGTCACGCAGAGCTGCAGGTTCTTGAAGAGAGGCTGTAATATGTGTCCGTGCATGTCTGCCTGCCTGCTGTTCTCAGCAAACACATTGTGTTTATGAGCTCCCTCGTCAGGATGGGTTACTGTGTGTGTGTGTGTGCATGTATGTGAAATGGTAGGTATTTTACAGGATAGAAGTTTTAATGCTGCTTTTTCCCCTTGAGGCATTACCACTGAGGGAAAAACATGAGAATAGATGGGAGGGGAGGCAACATGACTGGTTTAAACTGGATGCACCAGGATTGTTCTTATAGAGAGACAACTGTGTTGTTGTCATTTCCCTCTCACATAGTTTTAACCTCTAGGTTTTCTCACAGATGAAGAGCCAATAAACTTAACAGGAGAGAAATATGATATTTAACTTTGGATAACTGCATCTTTGCTACCAAAAGGCTCAAGTATCCAGCTGAGCTTACTATTAAGAGGAGAATGTACTGGAAACTCCTGAGGAAGTGTTACCTGCCACTGGAAGAATTTAATTTACTCAGTGTAATTTCGTATGATTAACAAAATGCTTGGGTAGGAAGTGTTAATTCCACTTCAAATTCCCAATTATTACAGTTTACTGTTGTGCTTTACAAGTGCAGAAATTGTACCACATCATTTGTTTATGATATGATATGATAGTGGAAGTTTTTTTACATTTACTGTGAATGAAATAACCAGAGAATGATGCTTGATTTAATAAGCCATGGTTCTCATTAAAGAGTTTAAGTTAACCCTTATCTGCAGAGTTTTGCTCAGACTGGACCCAAATATTTAACTATTTAACAGATATTTGCTTGTCGGGTAGGTATTTGGTTTTCAGCTTCAGGATTTGGATGTTCGTTTTCTTTGTTTGTTTTTTCTGCTTTGTCAGGTGTTGTCTCGGATTCAGAGCCTGTTATAGTGAGCATTTATGTAGGTCTGTAATTAATCATATCCATGACAACAAAAGTTGTGATTGTGTCACAAAAAGTGCACAGATAGGACCTTGTTCAACTGGCCGAAGCTTCAAATATTCGCTGTTGATTACTGCTGATGCGGGATTTATACTTCTGCGTTGAATCGGCGCACGTAGGCTCTGCTTCAGCGTACAGCCTAAGCTGTAGCCGGACATGCACCTCCCCGGAAATGTGACAACACGTCGCAGTGACACAGACCTCCTGTCTATTTTTGTAAGGTGAAACCATTTCCCCTATGGAAACAAAGCTTTTATTTACTTTTATTTCACATATGAGAAACAATAAATTGTAAAGACAATAAAGCCTCCACAGAAATTGCATTTTATCCTTCAGGGATTTATACTGGCTTCATATGAACAGAGGAAACCTCTGCTAGTTGCTAGGCTAATGTATACAATGTAAAATGCCATAGGCTTATGCTAATAATGTTAGCATGTTACATTTGTTTGTAAAACGTGATTAGTATAAGAAAGTTTTTTTTAAGATATTTTTTGGGCCAGTTTGCCTTTAATGGACAGGACAGTGAAGTGTGAAAGAGAGAGGGAGTGACATGCAGCAAAGCGCCACAGGCTGGAGTCGAATCCAGGCTGCTGCGGCAACAGCCTTGTACATGGGGCGCCTGCGCTACCACTAAGCACCGACGCCCTATAAGACAGGTTTTTTGTTGGTGAACCTTGTGAGCTTTAATGGAGGCAAATTTTTTAACATTACCTTTGTTAAATGTTGGTGTTGTCCCCGGCTTCATACAAGTAGAGGAAATCTCCGCTAGCTGCAAGGCTAATTGCTATACGCTTGTGCTAAAAACATTAGCATGTTGTATTTGTGGGGAATATTTGTCCAGATAAAGACAAGTGCTTTGTCTGTGAATGCTGCGAGTTATAGTGAAGCAGATTTGTGTACTTGTGTTTGAAATGGTCGCTATTAAGCCATGTTTAATGTGTGTTTTGAATCACCTAAACTTTACAGCACTTCACAGAAACCCAGCCGCCGACTAGTGTTTTGGAGGTGTAACCGCAGAGTGACACAGACACACCATGGCACAAGTTTAAATGCTCACAACGGCGTAGGCCACATGCATAGGCTACATTATAGGGTCTGCTGCACAATAGGGCTACTTGATTATGGAAAAATCGTAATCACGATTATTTTGGTCAAAATTGAAATCACGATTACGCAAATTATTATGCGGTACACTTGATGATTTATTTACACGATGGCATGTCATTTCTGTCTTCACATGGTCATGTGTTTACAGTTCTCCTCTGCTCTCTGTATCGCGTATGGCGGAGTTCGGCCCTGATGCACATCAACACACACACACACACACACACACACAGACCAACCTCTCTCGCTCTCCCTCTGCCATTTTCCACACGCTGTTTTTGAAATCTTCGGCGATCACCTGCCTCTCACATTATTCAATTTCACCTACTTGACTGGCTCGTGGAGTGAGTAGAGGAGAGGAGGGGAGGGGGCAGTATTGCACATGCGTGGCTTCCGGGTGCGTTGGATTTGCAACACAAGACAACGAGAGTAAACTGACAAGAAGCACATAATTGTTTTATGATGATTGTTTTGTTTTCAGAATCATTGAAAGCCCAAACCGTAATCTAGATTAAAATTCAATTAATCGAGCAGTCCTACCGCACAAGTATAAATCGTGCCAGACTCCACAGCCCAAAAAATAGTATTTGGGACAGCCCAAGTTTTAAAAAAAACATAAGTTGTCCTATAGTGTGCAGTGAAGACAGGGATGAACACTGGTGGTAATAATACTTTGGCTATTTTTGCAAAACTTCACACCAGTTGTACCCAAGTGTTCCAGCCAGAGGGTCCAGATTTCTGCTTAGTCATTAGTTCAAGGTCCACAGTGTATAATATATTCATTGTCATACTTGTATTTGAACATATGGTCAAGCTAGTTTGCTGTCTCTGTCAAGTAGCTGTCCATTAGTCACTCACTCTATTGCAAGAAACAGCACTTGAAAATAAAAGCTGTCACATGTGGTCCATTTAGAAAGGACCTGCCACCCACCTTTGGACCACGACTCACCAGTTGGAAACCACTGTTCTCCACACTAACCACAAATCTTTACACCAAACCAGCAAAGCATTATACATCTATTGTAAGAGCAAACAATTCTTGCAACACTTCTGTTTTGTGTCAATACAGTACATGCAAACCATCATTTAAGACATTAAAGACACAAAGCACTATCAAACCTTTGATAGCGTTAATGAAAAACACTTGTGGCTTTTTTTTTGTTTTGTGTGTGTAGGGCGTAGCACTTTGCAATAAAGTTGTCACATATGTCATAAACACGCATACACACTGTTATCTGAATGTGAAAAGGATGCATGTGTATTCTGAACATACACTGGTAACATTCGTCAAACAATAAAAACACAGTAGAAGAAAACAAACATTTGTTAAAATGCATTGGCTACAAGTGTAAATGGTTTCAGAGACGGTGCTCTAATAATCGTTGTTAGTGTGAGCATTTAGAAAAAACTGTGAAAGCGTCTGATGGAGCATGATGTCTCCATGCTCAGCACTGGGAGCCTAGATGGAAATGAATGAGGGATTTCAATCACAAAGCAGGCAGAGAATGTGTCTTGCTCATGGACACTTATGCACGGCAAAAATTTGTTGAGTCTCAGTAATTAGTCCAAATTATTTATCAATATGTCTCAGGGAAGCCACAGGGAAGCTCACATTTTCAGTTTTTGTTTACATTTGGAGGGAAATGTCAAACTCTCTCTACTACCTGTCAAAAAGAACCATTAACCACCCCCTGAAAATGACACTTCCTGGTAAAGAGAAGATTTCCTGGTAAAGAGAAGCAATTCTGCGTAAAGCCAGTCCTGATTGTTTAGTGTCAGAGCTGTGACCCTTCCTCCTGTGAAAACACATTCAGACCACTGCATGAAGCCTGCAGACCGCAGAGAGCCTCGAGCAAAGTTTCTAAACCGCTGCTGAGAAGATCCTGACTGTTGATGCAGGGACAGTGAGCACGCTAACTCTGTTTACATTCGCATCAGACCTTAACACAGAAACCCTGTGCATATCCATGTGACTGGGGGTCGGCAGCACAACTTCCTGTGACGTTTTCATGTTGTCAGTGTGTCGTGAGATTGTGTAATATTTGATTGTATAAGGTTTATTTTAACACATGGATTAGGGTAAGAGTAGGGGGCTGTTGGATCCAAAATGTGTGTGTGAAATTTGTCACAGAGCCAGAAGTTTTTTTTGTCTCGTGTGTGTGTGTGGACAGAAATTGAAGCAGGAGAAGATATCTGTATTGATTTTAGCCAGATTTTGTGTAATCCTTTAATTGTCTGTATTTATGCCAGAGTAAAACCCAAGCATGCTGGCTTCTCAGTGTCTGAGTGTTTGTGGATATACACATGTCAGAGCTGAAATGATCAGTCAATTGATCAATCAGTTGTTTCATTCAGCTATTTCAAGAATCAATTTATAGCTTCAGTCACTTTTCTAGCTGCAAAATTGTTTTTTTTTTTTCTTTTTTTGTTTTTTTTCTTTTATGTGATTTAAAAAAAAAACTCAGTATCTTGATTTTTGACTGCTGGTCAGACAAAAATGGCCTTACCTCAGGGTTTTGGAAATTGTGATGGGCATTTTTCACTATTTATGGACCATATATAAACTGTACAAATAATTGATTAATTAAGAAAATGAAAACTATCGTTGATTGCAGCCTTAATACATGCGTGAACAGGTATTAGGCCAAGGCATGAGGGGAAGAAAGAGAAACATCATTATTATTATTATTATTATTATTATTATTACTATTATTATTATGCATTTTGAGTATAAAGTCAAGATGTCAAAAATAAAGTTGAACTTTCAGTGTAAGTGCCAGGCATAGGAATAATAAATCAAAGGACCATTATTGTTATCATTTATTTTGATTTTATTTTATTCTAAAGTCATACTTTAAGTAACGGTGGCAGGCATAAAAATAATAAACCAAAGGACTTTTTTGGTATTATTCATTTATTTATTTATTTATTTGCATTTCAAGAATAAATTCATACTTGCAGTATTGGTGGCAGGCAAAAATAACAAATAAAGGAGGAAGATGTCTGTTTATTGCATTTAGAGAATAAATGCAAAATGTTGAGAATAAAGTTGACATCTCAAGAATAAAGTTGAGATGTTGAGAATGAAGTCGATATTTTGAGAACGAAGATCTAAAGTCGAGAATAAAATGGAAATGTAGTGAATAAACTTGACATTTCAAGATAAAAGTCGAACTTTGGAGAATAAATCAAACTACCAGAGTTCACGCATTTGGCTGCTTCTACAAAATTCCTTGTGTAGATGAATTGGTGAAATTGTAGTTCAACATCAGTTTTACCAACAAGAAAAGTATTTCTCTTTTAGTGTATAGACACAGTGTAGTCTTAAGTATTAGGACTAGAAAAGTTTGTGTCAAAAATTAGATCTGTTCAGGAGAAACCACACAAAATTGAAGAAGGTTGCCGCATTCATGCAAACTAAAATAGCAAGCAGTGGACGGATGCAAGGGTATTAATGGTTACACCTGCATGCAATAAAGAGATGGCATGTTGTATCATAAAACACAATTTGATGGACCAGAGGAGTCGACTTTGTTCTTGACATTTCAACTGTATTTTCAAAATGCGAAAAGGAGAAAAAAATCATATATCACACATTTCTTGCTGTACGTAGAAGACAGAAGCTCCCTCTGTTATTTTTACCTCTGCTACAAATGTATCTACCCTTCATAGTGTGGCTGACAAATGAGAATGTGGGAAGTTAATGCTCCGTCCATCAGAAGAACGCGGCATGTCTGCAGCATCCCTAAACCACTAGCGATGTTGGAGCTCAGCCTCCTTTCTTCCACCGTCTCTCTTTCGTGGCCCATATGGCACAGAGGCTGGTTATGTAAGGCATTGCGTGCATGGCAGAGACCGATTCACTTACGCTCCAGAGAGCCGCTGCCCTGGAGCTCTGTGATGCCATGAGAGCTGGTTGAGTTTTGGGGCGTTCCTGCTCTTTGTTTTGTCTGTGTGTCTGTTTGGGCAAAGATCAAGGGGGATTATCTCTTGCTGAAAACAAGTGGAGGCTGTTCGTGATTGCTACCTTCGTACGCTTCGCCCACTCATGAATTATACCTTATAAACGGAAACCTGCTTGTGGGCTGCAGGTCCAAATATGATTATGTAATTGTCACTTTTCTTCTTAGTAAATCTTGTTCATTTCTTGTCCTGTTTGTTTTTGTTTTAATTCTAAATTTGAAAGATATAAACACACTCCCTTTGTTCAAGTGCAGTGTGTGTGTGTGTCTGTGTGTGTGCGCGCAGTGAGGTTGATCTTGCTGTCGGCCTTGGTTCTCCTCTGTGTAAAATGCCAGTGCTCAAAGCCTCCGAAACCGGATCCCGCCAGTTTGCATACATAGCCTCACACACAAACGGGACACACACGCAAGCTCATGTCTCCCAACTGCTTGAGGACAAGTGATGCGGAAGGAGGCGGGCGAATCACAGAGCGGCAAACAAACCGGTGAAAAAAGAGGGATGCAAGGAGAGAAGCAGGGAACATTGAAAAAAGGAACCCAGTATTATTGGTGGTTTCTGCGGAGATTACTTTCATGTTCTCCTGGTGTGTTTCCAGTCAATTCCCTAATTGCTTTGTGACGTCCTCTGTCATCAAACTCTTTCACATTTTCATCTAACTCACAGTTGTGGCAGAGCTGGATCCTTTTCAGGACCACACAGTGCAGCCTGAGTGATGGCCTGGCTCTGCTTTCACTCAAACTGCACAATAAAGTGAGGTGGAAACGTTACTTACACTCAGCTGGATGCTTTTGTGTGAGAGGACGTGGATAAAGGCAGGGCTGTGGTGAAAGAGGGAGAAGCCTTCTAGTGTATGTACAGTGAGGCATTTAGGTTTCTGCAAGCTCTATTGATTTTACACTTTTCTGGAGCTTCAAGATATTCTCTCCTCTGCTATCTTTTACTCTTCTTGATGGTTGTGTGGGTTTAAATAATGTCCAGTGTGTAGGATTTAGGGGGACATATTGTCAAAAATTGAATATAATATAGTAAGTAAGTTTTCTTTAGTGTATTATCACCTGACAATCAGAGTCATCATGTTTTCGTTACCTTAGAATGAGCCGTTTGTATCTACAAAGGGAGTGGGTCCTCCTTTATGGAGATAGCACCACCATGCTTCTACAGTAGCCCAGAATAGACAAACACTGGCTCTAGACAGGGCCATTCACGTTTTTGCATCAGCCACTAAAGCGATTTTTTATTTATTTATTGTAAAACCGAGTTTTGCTGGGTGCTTACCAGTTTAAATCACTGCATCTGTTTGTTTTGGAGAGAAACAGACCTCTGTGGATAATTCGGCTCTTGGTAAAAACCTCCTAACGTCTGGCTCTTAAGTTATCAGAGAAAAATGTGTGAAATGTGATGCGATTTAGGTCTGAACGAAACACAATTTTTTTTTAATCGTTTGCTGCTATCTTGTCCCTTCAACGCTGAATAGTCTAGCTGAAAATAACGACACCCTTGAGCTTCTGAATGGCTCATTTCACTTAAAAAATCTCCCAGACGGCTCAGCTGAGAAGTCAAAAGTGATGCACCTTGTCAAATGGAATGAAAATATCACTCAAATACTTCATTTCATTTTATTTATTTCATTAATGTATATATAAGGACAACGCACATCAATCAACATCTCTGTACATGTGCCAGTGTTAGCCAGCTGGCTAATATTCAACTACAGTCCTTTGGCAAGATGTGCTGAAACAAATAAATAGATAACTTTCACAAGAGAAAGACAGCATAAAGACATGAAGACAGCATTAACTGCAGCAAACAGACATTCCCAAGATAAAATAGAAGCCATGCAAAGCAACAAGATTGGCTGAAGAGGCTGGACCTGCATGGGATGACACAGTCTGCTCTCAGTGCAGACCTTGTGGATGATGTCAGTGTGTTTCATTACATTTCCCCAACTGAGGATGTCATATTTATCAAGAATTTTGCAGTGATGATGCGTATTCAGTTTTCACTTCGAGAGCCTGCTTGTAAATGGAGAGAATGGGCGTCAGTGTTGTATCTTTTGCTCGGGTCCAAATTGATTTACAGTATGTTAAATTGGGAATGATCAATGCAATCAAATATAGTTTTGCTGCTGCCGTTGTTAGACACTTCTGAGTTTGATTTATCACCTGTAAGCTAAGCACACGGGTGCAGCTAATCAGCATGATGTCAGCGGGCAACTGCATCGCTAAAGCTGGCAAAGCACCATTTTGGAGTGAGTGAATTGCCACAGACGTGTGGATGAAAGGTAATCGGAGATGGCGCTTGCTAAATGGGTGGCAACTGACTGCAGACCATTCAACATCAAGGAGGACTCGGGTTAAAGGGACATCCATATTCTCATGGTTGCTCCCGCTTAAAACCTCTTGAACAGTGAACACTGAAGGAATCCTAACTGAGAGACTTGGCACATGGGAGAACTTTCAGCTGGTGGCAATCTGCAAAATCCTACACACTCATCCTTTAAGATATGTCTGAATGTAAGCCACATGTAAGCCTCCTCAGTTTGCTGCCCCAGTTATGACTTCTGTCTTGAATATTACAAAAACATTGCCTCAAGTTTTATTCTTAAGCTTAAAAAAGTATTTTTTAAAAATAGCATTCTTCAAAATAAGAGCCTAAAACTTGTAGGATTTGGATTTCACTCCTTATTTTGCAGTGAAACGTTATATTTTTTAACTATGTGGGCAATGCAAGCACCAGCTGTTCTTTTTTTATTCCTCCACATCATCTGCTGCCACACTGTGGCTACACATCCGCCCTTATGTAAGCTGTACAGGGTGTGGTGAAGATGTGCACCACCACGCTTTACTTCTCTGCTCACAGTCTTGTAGCCGGTGAGTTTTGATAAACACGGCCATGGTTATCTTGTGTAGAAAGCATTTTGTGATTGGTGAAGGTGGTGTGGACCAGTGTTGTGTTAAAGGCTTACAGGAGAGCTCTGCCTGTTAATGGTTTAATCCACAGTTTGGCAAGATCAAGAGCTTATTACCTAACTGATAAGGTCTTATAGCTTGGTGGAGCATCAACACAGTAGCCTGGCCAACAAGGGAGATTTTAATGTAGTGTTTATCACATATACTTATTTGTTTAAATCTTCCACATGTGTACATAAAGCTTTACCATAGTGGTTTGGTAATATATGGGTCAGTGCTTTGCACATGCCACATACACAAGCTTTGGGTGGACGTGGATGTGGATACATAATGAATGAAAGCATCCCATCTGCGATGTCATGACGTCAGCATTTCTGGCCATTGGCTGAGCTGGGTCTGTTGGGCCTTCAGTGATTGGCTGAGAGTCAACATCAGCGAGCGCTCCCCTCAGACAAGTTTCGAGCCTTTTGTTCCGAGCAGGCATGCGTAGACTGACCCCAGACCTGCAAGTACACAATGTACAGATAAACAGTAACTGAGGAGCTTTGTCTTCAGATGACAAATTTAAGATATTTTGGAGTACCTCAAGTCACGAAATAAGATTTTCAGAGACACATTATTAGTTTCTGTGACTTCCCTACATCGTCTCCTAAAAAAACTCAGTGCTCTTGCTTCTGGCCCTCAACTGTTCCTTGGATTAGTGTCACATACAGTGAAGGGAAGAAAAGAATATGTGACCTCCACCTAATGAGGTTAATAATTTCACTGCATGCATTGAGCTCAATCCCACCAACAAACTCACTCCGTGCCCCTCGCCGCCATTTTGTGCTCCCCACAGCAGCACTCCATCTTCAGTCAGGGTCGCCTCCTCCTTTTGTTCTCCACACTTGTACTCAGCATTTACTTAATGCTGCTTTTTTTTATACAGTTTTGATGTTCTAATTTTTTTGTGCCCTGATCTACCGTCTAGCTTGCCATCTTGTTTGATCGTCTTTGTTCAGGCTGTAATGCGTGCCTGCATGGGAGCACTTTTTATACCCAACATGGAGGTACACGTGAGGCATGCTCCAGTGGAGACTCATACTGTGAGTATGTGTGTGTGTGTTCAGTGTGCATCCACTGATGCGGAGTGACAAGACGGCTGAAGGCATGCCTGGTACAACGTATACATTCTTGGTGAGATGACTTGAGGAGGAGCAAAGTGTGAGGGACGCAGGAGGTTTGTTATATCAGGGCGTTTAAGGACGAACGCGCCCTCTCTGATACCAGAAGGTCTAGAGTCGGGTACCACTCCTGCGCCCATCTCCATCACAGAGAGGATGTTGCAGGAAACAAACGAAGGAAGGGAAGGGAGTGGCTTGCAGGCGGCTGTTAGCGTGCTAGCAGGGTGTGTGGTCGAAAGTAGCTCATCCCATTGGACGGATTGCCCTAATCTCCACTGACAGTTTATATAACAACAGAAGGGGAGGTGACATGACTCAGTGACATCACACCCCACCCAGCTATTTCCCCGCACCGTGCACCCAATCGTCTGAGAGTCCATACGTGATTCAGGCTTAGTAAGGGGGCGATCAGTAGGACTCCCCTTGTACCCACACACACTCCCTTCCCCGTCCTCCATTGTTGGTCAGGCTCCCCCTATGTGAATCTCCCACAGCTGAGGGGAGCAGGGGGTCGGGGCCAAAAGGGCGCAGGTCAGGAGGACGGAGGAGTGGTGTTGGTGTTTGTTTTGGGGTGTTTTCGGTAGGGTGGGCACGGGGGCCCTCTGGTTTGCTTGGAGTGTGTGTTTTAGCCTCAATGAGAGAGAAGGGGCTGGCCGGGGCAGGAGGAGTGCAGGGCAGGGACGCCATGGCCCTGAAGCTGCTCTTCTGGGAGCTGGAGAAGCATCTGAAGAGGTAACGATGGCTGTGGTGTTGTCATGTTGTCAGGGGCGGCCGCGGCATGGTGGGGGGTCAGGGATTAAACGAGGGGCTTTGTGTCGATGTATCCGTCTGATCGTTGTGGTGGTGTCCAGTTGATTGTTTTCTGTGTGTTTCCAAGGGAGAAATATTCAAGTTATCTAAGGATTTATCCAGGAACATGTGAGTGTCTCTACCTGCAGAAAGGAACATCACCTCTGTGCGTGCATACGGCTGCACAGCAGCCCCCGAAGGGCTATCAGTGTGTTCAAGGACACAATGTTCTTGCTTCTGCACATGCATGTTGTTAGAGGCGGGCTGATGTGCGTTCTCTGTAACGTGGCCCTGCACAGATCCAGACCAAAACTTTATCTTGCCTGCTTTCATTTTCATTTTTCACTCCAATCTCGACTGCCAGAGATAATAAGTACCATATTCCAGTTCCTCAATCGCTCCAGTCAGCCCATATCTGCTTCCCTTTGATCAGTTATCACACCACTAACAGACTTCAATCTCCCAAGCCCAATAAACCAATATCCTGTCCAATATTAAATCTGCAAAAACACATTTTCCTACAGGTGACAAACTACTTTTGGTCTGCATCCAACACCCAGTTTCTCTTCAGTGTGTCATATTTTTCTCTTCGCATAACCATATATGAAAAGGGTCTGTACAGCGGAGCATTCATGTGACGCTGCTCCCTGTGGAAGATAAAAAAGGAGAACTCAGTACAAACGTTATGTTCCAGTTCTCTAAAATCACTCATCCCGCCAAAGTTCCCTTAACCGTTAGGCCCTAAAGAACAAAGATATGAGCAGGTTGAGGGTTTTGTCTCCTCTGACATGTTTCTGATCTCCCATGTTGACACACTTCCACTTCCTGACTCAATGAATGTTCTAGCCAGAGACAGATATAAGCACAGCTAAGGCGCTTAAAGCTGTCTGAAAGCAGCTCCTGACGTGCAGGTCAGAGATCCTGACACTTAACGCTTTACTGTTGCAGCTCTGACGTGTCCGGTCAAAGTCAGTGGAAGGTGTGAATGAGCGACAGGTATACTGATGAAATTAAAATGTGTCAGGAGAAACAAAACCACACCCTGATTGTAGCGGATAGATTCCTTTTAGTTTCAGTCTTCACCAGATTGTTTACAATAAATGTACTTCCTTTTCTTTGTGGGCTGTATATCTGAACTGTTTCCATGATGACGGCATCAGTCCACCCACACACAGCAGTGTAATAAGTGATTTGTAGGTTAAGATAAAGTTAAACATTTAGAAAGATCAGCTGCTAGTGTCAGTCATACCCTCTGAGTAACTAATAAAGGATTAAAAATCTGCCCTGTGTGTAGTTAGTTGTACATGCTTCATTAATGTATATCACAACAGGTTTTTAGACTAATCAAAGGTACGGCAGATCTTAAAATTAGGGCTGCAACTACTGCTTTTATTATTAATTAATCTGAAGATTATATTCCTGATTATTTTTTGAAAGGTCTTTTGAGAAATTTCCATCACAAGTTCCCAGAGTTTTCAGATCACGTGTGTCCGACCAACAGTCCAAAAATATATTCAGTTTAATATTATCAAAAAATAAGATGTCTACGAAATATTTATGTTTCAGATTCTGGGACTAATTAAGTTTTGTCATTTTAGCTTTAAAAATTGATAGAATAACTGATTGTTTCAGCTCTACTAAACATAATTTCATGCAATTTGGATCAACTTTGTGCAAAAAAGATAGGTTGACAAACTGATTCGATGACAGACGGAAAACTAGTCTTTAAGTTTTGATAATCAGTTAATCATTTAAGTCATTTCTCAGGGAAACTTTAATATGTACCATTTTATATCATTGTTAACTTGAATATCTTTTTTATACTGTTGGTCACATAAAACAAGGGCTTGTTTTTCCCACAATTTTTGACATTTCATTGACTAACTGATAATGAAAACATTTTAAAAGTCTACTAAATGTCCAGAAAAATGCTCACACAATTTCCCACAACTCAAAGTGGTATTTTTAATTTAGGGATGCACAGTATTAGATTCTTTGCTTTTTCCCCACTTAATTTTAGTGATCATGAAGTCTCTTCTGTGATGGAATAAACATCATATTATACATACATACTCTTATCATCTTATCATGATGATACATACTCTTATTTTGATGTCCTTTATAAATACATGGATAAACCAACACGTTTTTAACTCCAGTCAGAGTGCCATGCATGCATTTTAGACTGCCTGCCTGTACTGTGGACTTATACACTGAGTGAGCTGGCCAGTTGTTCTCTTTTTACCCCAAGGACTCTTCATTTACTGTCATAAATGACAAAGAAAGGCAGCCAATTTTCAAATTTTCAAAGCTGGAACCAGTACATTTTTTGACATTTTCTTTACAAACTACTGAAACAATTAATTGATTATCAAAATTGTTGGCGATATTAACAGCAGATTAATTGATAAAAAATTAAAAATTTTAACTGTAATTGTCTCCAAACTTGAGGATGTGTAGATACAAGATGATATAGTTTGTTCTTTGCTCAAGTGGACAAACTGAGGGATGAGGCTGTAACTATTTTTTATCATCTATTCATCTTTCAGTTATTAATTTTTGATCAACTGATTAATTGTTCAGGTTATAGAAGGTCAGAAACTAGTAAAGGTTGGCCATAACAGTACCCCTAACTTCAACGTGGTGTCTTTAAATATAATATTTTGTCTGTCCAACTGTCCCAAATGCCAGAGATACTACATATATAACAATATCAACAGAGAAAAGCTGAAATTCGAGTGGCTAAAACCAGCAAATATTTGCAGTTTGATAAATGACTTTGACAAGTCATTTATTATCAGAATTGTTGGCTGTTAATTTCCTGCTGATTTCATCAGCTCTGTCACATCTCAGACACATTCACACACATAGCACAGCTTGTGATAGAGCCTGGTAGAGGACAGAGGGGCAGTCCTGGTTTATTGTAAAGAACAGCGTGTTCCCATTTCAGTCAGTCAAACTCATCTAAAGAGGACAAAGGGGCTTCTACTGTTTCTGCTGATATCTGACTCTTGTATTGACACCTCACCATCAGCGTAAATGTTTAATCACAGTCACAGCTGGACTGTGCCCAGGTCAGCCTGAACACAGGGTCAATTGATCACTCATGTTACAAAGAAGTCTGTGTGTGAGTGTCACCTTGTTTTGTGTGTGTGTGTGTGTGACCCCTTTAATACATGACCGGTAGGTGGAGACATTGTGTCAGGCAAAGTTTCCCCATCACCTGCAGGAAGCAGGAAACAATAAGGCCGCATATTTGTGTTAAACAGAGGATGAAGCAGACACTTTGCAGTCAAATGTCCGCTGTTGTGTATATGTGGTGATCATATAGTGATGAGGCAGTCCGTCTGTGATGGCGCGGTTGGATGCGGGCTTTTATAGAGGACGGTGCAGCAGGTAGAGAGATGCTACATAAATTATTCCCATGAGCAACCGCTCCTCCAATCAGAGCCAATCCCTCGCATATATTATGCCAATGAGCGCCCTCCTCAGCCAATCACGTTGCAGCTGGCGCCGTTCCCCTGCATGTATTATCCAGACAGAGAGCCGCGGTGCGCGGAGCTGCAGCCCGCCGCTCAGTCTTTGTGTGCGCTGTCCCGGCTGCGAGCTCTGCTGCCGCCCGGAGAGCAGACAGATTGTGCGCTCAATAATGCGCTATTTTTCTACTTTTCTACCGCTGGGGTTCCGGTTAGCGCAGCCGAACACTCTTCTCTGAGGGTTTCAATGGGCTGGATAGCATGAATTCCCAATGTTACACAGTGGCGATGGATCTTGGCGTTTGTCAACTGAGGAATTTCTCGATATCGTTTCTGTCCTCTGTGCTCGGGAAGGAGAGTGCATCAGTCAGGCTTGACAATAGGTAATGTGTCACCCAGCTCTCTGCGCACTGCAATGTCTCACTGTCTAATCTGCGCTGATGTGCGGCTCATTGATCCTCCGCCATCAGAGTCAAAGCTGTGCGCGACCTCCATTTGCTCTGCCGCAGACATTCCTTTTATTCTACGTCCTGACAGCTTCATAACGAGACACCTCGGGGTGTCTTTATTTGTGATCCGGCACCATAAAACCCGCAGTCACGTCTCTGGATGGAGACATCAAACCCACCCTGCAGCACTCAGCTCATCATCACATCTTCTGCTGTTTTGCTTATATATATATATATATATATATATATATATATATATATTAACCTGTTTGTTTTTCTGTCTTTACAGCTCTTCCGGCGCAAGTGTGGTGGCCATTGACAACAAGATTGAACAAGCGATGGTAAGCATCTATTATCCAGTGTGTAAATAGGCCTGTGTGTTGCTTTACATGCATGTCAGAGCACTGTTATGTAAGGCAGGCACCGACGTGGACTCATGCAGCTGTAGCCCTCCTTTATGCTTTTATTTTGGCATCTTTTGCTTTCCTAGTAAATCATATTTGTAGGTTATTATTGTGTCTTTATCATGAGGTCATCTTAAGGAATGAATGAATGAATGAATGAATGGTGCATTTCTAGAGAGGAATTTTGTTAGAAATGAGGCACATTTCTGCACACATGCACCTGCCACTTTATGATGGATTCAAGGCAACAGGAGTTTCCGCTCTGTCACGACTCAGACTGATGACCCCAGGCTCACAGCTCGATGTGGGGCAGGTTGAGGTTCACACGCTATCCCCTCTCCTTCTCATGCATATACATCCACAGTCCCTCCCCAGCCCTCTCCCCCCTCCTCTCTGTCCAGTGTTGCTAGGCAGGCAGCAGCCTCCCCGCGGCTCAGTATAAATAACTCTGCCGGTGATTGGCTCCTCCCACCCCGGTGCAGGAACATTTTGTTCCCTCTCTGCGTACCAGGAGGAGGAGGAGGAGGAGGAGGAGGAGGGGCGGGGCCACGGAGGAGGGGATGCTCAGATTATTAAATCCTCCTTCAGCAGGCTGGCACAGCACACAGCTCAGGCACCAGCACAGCTGCTTCTCCTCTGAAAACACACCTTTTCCTGCATGTTTCCACCTGTCATCAGTGCACGTGCTGTGCAGGACTGTGATCTGATATATGGTGCAGAATCAGCTTTGTGGGCTCGTCCCTGCCAGCATGGTTTTGAGTCAGTCGTGTTTCTGAGTCATTTTTCCTGCAGTTAATTTTTTTGTCAGGAGGAAGTCTCTCGTGGTCACTAGATTTATATTTAGAGTCAAAAACAATGTGGACCAGCCAAAGTACATTTTATAAAAATAGACTAGACCATAGATGGTTTAAGAAGTGTGCATGAATCATGGAGTGAGTGATTGGGCTGCAGCTATTTATATTTATTGATCTAATCTGGTGATTATTACTCATGTATTGGTCCCCGTCTTGTCTAGAAAATTTCACTTTCCCAAAGACTTCTCAAATTTTTCACCAAAAGGCTGCGATTAGATTAAACACAGAAGATCAGCCAATTATTACATCCGAGAATCTGAAACCACGTCATGTTTCTAACGATTAATCCATAATCGAAATAGATGCCATTCATTTGACATGTTGGTCAGTTAATTGACTAGTGATTAGTTGAAAAGAATTTGATTTAGCCTTCAAAATTCCCCAGAGCCCTCAAATTGCTTGTCTTGTCTGACCAACAGTCCAAATCCCCCTAAATATTAATGTTATAATGATAATAAAGGGAGAAATCTGGAACCACATTACATTTAATACGATTAATCAATTATCAAAATCAGCATCTTGGTCCATTAACTAATCCGAAGTTAATTGATAGGAATTTGATTTAGCCTCCCCAAATGGCTTGTTTTGTCCAAACAGCCCAAAATATTGTGAATTGGAACAAATTCTTAGATTTGAGAATCTGGAACGACGTTATGCTTATAATGACAAATCCATAATCAAAATAGGTGCCGTTCATTTGACATGTCGGTCAGTTAATTGACTTTATTCTTCTTTATTTTCTATGTATAATTCATATTTTTATTGATTTACTTCGGTTGGGACATGACAGTTCTACATACAGCATGATAGATGTCCGTACAAGAGAGCGTACAACACCAGTCCCAGTCTGCCAAACAGCAATCTAAATCACACTTCCAGGCCCCCAGACAGTGCAAAATAATTCCAAAAATCCCCCCAGATTGGTCCTTGAGCATGGTTAGTCATCCTCGTCAGCATGGGTTCGTACAAGGCAGGTTTTGTCATAGAGCTGACCCATTTTTTTTTTTTATTTCTGTGAGTTTCGTTGACTTCTAATAACTGGAGTATTGTTCCAGCAGCTGTAATGACTCCAGCCATAACAACTGACCCTATTCTTTATGCTTCAGTCAAGATACCTTGTCTTATCTTGTCTTGTCTGACCAACAAAACTCCCAAGATATAATTTTTATAATGATATAAATGAGAGAAAAGCAGTAAATCTTAACATTTGAGAAACTGGAACCACATTATGTTTACTGTGATTAATGAATCAACTATCAAAATAGCTGTATTTATTTCCAGTTAATTGACATCTTGGTCCATTACTTGACAAGAATTTGATTAAGCCTCAAAATGTCAAAAAAAAGCCAGTCAAAATTCACATCATGGTCAGCTAATTCACTACTGATTATTTAATTGATAAGAATTGATTTAGCCTTCAAAATGTATAAAAAAAAAGTTTTTTAAAAAAAAAGCCTGTGAAAATCCTGCAGAGCGTGGGGTGACACCCACAAATATCTTGCCTTGTCTGACCAACAGTCCAAAACCCCAAAATATTAAATTTACAGTGATAAAAATTAGAGTAGGGCTGCCAAAAAACTGAGACAAGAAAAAAAATGTGATTATTCTGACAGATATCGCAACATGAGTCACAATTTTTGTAGGAAAGGCAACTTTTTCATTACAATTTCACTGGTGTCTATACCAAACAAGCACGTTCCCTTACGTCTGGAGTATGATTTATAGGCTGGGACGTCCCGTTAGCACCACAGTGCTTCATTTATAATGGTACGTGCTGTTATTTGAATATGGCACTTGGCCATGTTGTGAATTGGATAATAATGAGATTATTTGTGCAGCTCTACTGTGAGAAGCAAGAACCAGCAAACATTCGGCACTTAAGCTTCACTTCAGATCTTTATTGTCCCACAAGAGGCAGTAAGGCAGCATGAAAACACAAGTTAAACCATGAAACGTGTCTGTTATAAAATGATTTGCTGATTACACTGATTAATATTTTATTTCTCATGTGATTTAACTTGAAAAATAAAAAGACGTATGTGGCGTTTTGTTGTGTTCATGGTCTCAAGCAGGACTGTGGTTTGTATCAAACCATCTCCATCCTTCTCTCCCTCTGTCCTCAGGACCTGGTCAAGAGCCACCTGATGTACGCCGTGCGCGAGGAGGTGGAGGTGCTGAAGGAGCAGATCAAAGAGCTGATCGAGCGCAACACTCAGCTGGAGCAGGAGAACAACCTGCTCAAGAACCTGGCCAGCCCCGAGCAGATGGCTCAGTTCCAGGCGCAGGTCCAGACCGGCGGCTCCCCGACTGGCGCTGCCCAGCCTCCGGTGCCGGTCTCTGCCGGAACCATACAAGCCCTCCCCTCCACACAGAGCTCCGGTATGTCTGCGTAACACACAAGCTGCACACTGGAGAGCCCCCTGAGGATGAGACACAGAGGGGATGGGAGGAAGAAGAAGAGGAGGAGGAGGAAGGAGGAAGGAGTCTTGCCATACTGTGAACTGACTCTAGCATCAAGACCGACTATGCCACCGTCTCGAGGAGCGCACACGTCAACTTAAACCGGAGGACAAACTTTCTTTTGTTGCACATTTAATTTAACTGAAAGACTTTGGAGTTGCACCGGTGTGTGTGTGTGCGTGCGTGTGTGTGTCCGCTTTTATTACGTGCTTCAGACAATCGTCATCATGGTGATTACGAGGGGAGCTGACAGGAACTGAGCTGCCGCCATTGTTCAGAGGAAGCCGCTAAAACATGAGACCCGGCCAATCATGGGGAGTACGCCGCATGCTCTTGTCAGTGCTGTTGAATCCCTCGCTGTGTGACCTGTGGAACGTGTGCCATCGTCACCCTGCCCCCACCTCAGCCCAGCACTCTCCATCAGCACACTTTACATTTTTTTTACTGTTTTATTTTTAATTTTTTTAGTGCTGCACTTTTTTTCAGACGAAGCGGTGGACGAACTCTTAGAGATTCGTACGACCCATCTGGAATGGGAGCCGATGATGTCGTTGTGATGTTCTGGGTTTGAGACAGGGCTTATAAAGAATTTTGAAATATATATTATGTGCGCCTCATCGTTCACTTTGAGAGCTCTTTGTTCTTTTTCACGTTGCCGTCCCCACCCTTCACTCTTGCCCGTTTGTGGATGGAGCGTTAAACATTTATGCAGGGAATCAAGGTTTTTATAGGGAAAGGTTTGTGTTTGTCTGTTTTTGTTGATGTTACTATAGTGATCTGTAAAAATAATCGATGGGAAGGCAAATAAGTAGGACATGACTGTTTCTAGGTAGTGAACTTTGTAAAAAAAATTCCAGTTAAATTCTGCCAAGTGCCTGGTTTCTAACCATAGATACATATATAAGCTTTTTTTAGTTGTTTTATTCAATGTGTACATATATGTATAGATATATATATCTATGGTTTACCAGGTTTTGAACTACCTGTGATGTCATTACTCAGGGTGGGAACACAAGAGGATCATTTACCTCGACACTAAGATGCTGTCTCTCCTGCAGTGACACACGGCCTCGTACTGTACGTGAACTCTCCTCTGCCGTCGCTTAACTCACTTGCTCAAATTATCTGGACTGTTTGACCGTTTTTTTTGGGGGGGGGGCGTGTGATATTGTTTTTTTGTTGTTTTTTTTTCTTTGTTTTTTTCATTTTTCTTTTTGTCTTTTGTACAAGCCAAGTGTTTGGAGTTGCTCGCTGTGCAACTGGAGCGCTGAACACGAATCATGATGAGACACTTGGCGAGATTTGAATTTAGAAAAAAACAAAAACAAAGGAAAATGCCTAGCAGAAGTATGTCGATGTTTTGTGCATGTTCCTCAGCCCATCACAAATGTGACGTTACAATTGCACTAGACAGTTGCACCTCAAATAAAAAATGAAAACGAAAAAGTGAAATCTGGACTGTTTCGGTTTTTCCTGTTTAATAATGTCATGATTTGGGGTTTTAGAGATGAGTCTGACCTGTAGCAGGTTTACTAGAAGACGACTGGTGCCTTTTGAAGAAATGTGTAGGTGAAAGTTTAATTTTAGTCATAAAAATATAATAAATCTAAACATTTTCTCCTTTTGGAAACCTTAAAACTCTGAATTTAAGTCATAAAACTGGGGCAAAAATCTAGTTTAACCACAAATAAACTTTTAAATTCCACCATATAGAGATAAAATAGCTTGTTTCCTCTCTCCTCCACATTTCCCAGCTGATCAATAGCCCCCACAGCCTCCCAGTTCACCTACACATCTCAGTTAAAATACATAACAGGCTACTGCCTCGCTAGACCTTATCCCGCATGCGCAGAAGCGTCCCCCTATGTAAATATTTATGTCACATGTGGACGTCTCATTGGTTCTACACGACCGAGCCCCCTCACGTGCATCTGACGGTGGCTCCGCCCACCGCACGTGGCCCTGCACGCTGGTGTGGAGGACGCGCGGACGGGAGCGCGCGGACATATAGAACGACGTCATGAGAGGGAGAGCTAAAAACAGATTTATAACGACGATTTTTGGTGTTTTTTGGCCGTAAATTAGCGAAAAAACGCCTTAAATTGTAGTGTTTAACTTTATATATACATTACAGTCCCTGTTTGTGTTTTATTACACATGTAGGTGCCTGTTGTTTAAAACAATAAATAAAAAACAGGCAATAAAATGAACACGTGACAGTTAGAAAGCTAATCCCTATTATATTTAAATGAGGACACTAATGTTAATACATGTGTTTAATGTAGCATTCAGAACCAGAGATTACAAAAGTATTTTATAGGGACAGAAAAAATACAGTGCTATTAGACTGCTATTAAAATATTACTTTATTACACACAAAACGATACCAACCACACATGCATACATACAGTCAGCCTTTAATCTCCTATAGATTTATAGTTCTGCTGTGATGTCTCTGTAGTATTAATGTAAAATTTAAGATTGGATTATTATAAGTCATATTTATAATCTCCTCCCAACATGTACAGATGTTTCAGTATATGCTACATATACTCATGCAGACTCTATAGCAAAGCCACACTGCTGATACATCTCACTGAAACCATACTTAACTGCATAGTCGTAGATTCTGGGGGGGACACAGGGGACATGTCTCCCTCCATCTTGAGAATATATGCGCCTCCAGAATAATATTGAAATGAAACCTTTGCTTCGCTGTCCTGTATAACCCAGACCATAATATATTAACATACAGTCAGGTGCCAGTTTATTTAGTATAATAAGATCGATACAGTTGAATACAACAGCTGTGCAATAAAATCCACCTTCATTAAGGTTTATGTAAATGAGAGAGGACTAAATATTGAATAAAGGTCAATAAAATGAGCACATTGTGTGACAGTCGCAACAAAAACTGAACATTATAACCCTTTATACTCCACTTAGTATGTGGTAATGCAGCAGAAGCAATTGCACACTGCACATGGACTGGCAGCTATTTCAATAGACTAACAGGCTAATAATTTTTGTAATTTTGAAGCAGAAAGCCAAACATTTGCTAAGTTTATGCTGCTTAAATTTTGAGACTTTAATGCCTTCTTTGTTGGTTATGATACTGTTTTGATTATCTTTGAATTTTTGGACTATTACATGGATCAAACACCTTTTGAAGACATCGCCTCGAGTGCAATGATTCACCCTAACAGTTGCTGTGACTCTTTGTGCAAAGATTCAGTAGTTCAAATTGTTGTGATTCATGTCTTCACATCCAAGTGTAAAACAGCAAAGCTGCAGCGCAAAATGAACCACATTGATTCAAGTCAGCAGAAACCAGGCACATACATGAACATTTACAGCAAGAAAACAGAGCAGACTTTGATTTTCAAGGCCAAATTGTAACCTCGAGGTACAGCAGCTCAGTGGGATATTTTTAGCAACGTTTTCTAGGCTACACTTTCCCTCCTGCTCGGCTGCAGAGAAGCTCAATTTCCTCTCAGTTCAGGCAGTCAAAACCAGGTCTTTTCCACTTGTTTTACTGAAAACAAACCACTGAACTTGATTTTAATCTATTCCATTTAAAACCTTTGTATTTTTTATGTCCTTGGTTTGATAAAAATATAACCCGGGGACAATAAAGAGCTTCAGTTTGGATGTCCTGGGACGAAATCTAATTAATTGAGCTCCTTGATCTAATGTCTGTCGAGAGGACCTCGACCTGCCCTGCTCTGTCCTCCACCCTCCTTCCTCTCCGTCCTCAGGTCAATCTGATCCCACGTCCTGACCTCGGAGTGGCTGGCTGGCTCAGTGGATCAGACGCTGCGTGGAGACAGAGCTCCTGTCCAGATGGCACTTTCGCAAATCCTGTTTCATTGACAAAAGGTGTTTTCTTCAAGCATGCCGCTGCGGGGACAGGATGTTCTCTGAGGCCGGGAGATCACACGCAGATTAACCTCGTCTATTTTTACTGCGGCTGATGTTTGGAGGCACAAGTATGGACCGCCATTATTTATCCATGCTCTGATCCATCAATTAAGTCCTTGGGCCTGGTGGCATATGTTAGCAAGAGCTTTTATTGGCAAGTATGCACATGCAACCTCTACTCCTGGCCTACTGTTTCCAGACATGCAAAGACCATTCTGCCCCAAAATCAACCCTAAAAATCCTCTTTACACCCCCTGAACCAGACCTCCCTCTGTGCTGCTCCTTATTGCTGAAAAAGCAGGTGGCCTGCTGTTAAACCCACAGCATCCAGACTGACAGGAGGCCCACCAAGACACTACTGTACAAGGGGATTAGCCTGTCCAGTGTCCACGCATCAGAAATACATGTTTGTACACACAGAGAAAGAAAACATGTCAACAGCACTCTCATCGCTGTGAAATCCCAAATGTACTGAGGATAAATCCACATTTTGTTGCATCTGATCATATATTACCTTACACTCTCAGAAATCAGACACTCATGGTGCTACCCTGACAGGAAACAGCAATGTCTTGGTTTAAAAAACAACTGCTTTTCGTGGCGCTACCCCAACCGGAAATGCAGTCATGTTCATGTTAAAAACAACCACTTATCGTGACATTATGCCAGCAGGAACTGCAGCAATCTCTTGGTAATAAAACAGCAGCTATTCATGCCACTAATGCAGGAAATGCAGTGATGTCTTGCTTGTGGCACTATCCTGGCAGGAAATGCGATGATGTCCCTGTTAAGAACAATTTCTTTTCGTGGCACTTCGCCTGCACAAAACCCAGCAATGTCTCTGTAAAAAAAACACCACTTTTTCTATCACTATCCTGGTTGGTAAGCAGCGATATATGTGGATTTTCATTTCGCTATCCTGGCAGAAAACACAGCACTTTTCGTGGCACTACCCTGGCAGGAAACGGAGTGATGTCTCGCTTAAAAATAGTGCTCATGGCACTACCACAACAGGAAAGGCAGCAATGTCTTGGTTAAAGACAAGCGTGTTTCCTGGCACTATTCCAGCAGGCAATACACCATGTCGTGGTTAAAAACAAGCATGTTTCCTGGCACTATTACAGCAGGAAACACACAAAGTCATGGTTAAAAGCAACAGCTTTTTGTGGCACTAGCCTGGCTGGAAACTCAGTGATGTCTATGTTAAAAACAATTGCTTATTATGGCATTATCCAGACGGGAGACGCTCCAACTACTCTGTAAGAAACAGCTGCTTTTCGTAGCACTAATGCAGGAAACAGCACTGCCTCTGTTGACAACAACCACCTACTGTGGCGCTATCCCGGCAGGAAACGCAGTGATGTCTCAGTAAAAACAGTCACTTTTCACGGCACTAATGTGGCACTATCGTGGCACAAAACACAGTGATGTCTCGGTGAAAAAAAACAGCCACCTTCCTGTGACAAGTTGACTGAATATCTCTACGTTTTCCGATGCTATTTTTCAGTGGTTTCTCTGACTGTGGGAAGCAGCCGTCAGCACCATTACTATTAAACAATTCTGTGATGTGGGTGTCTTCATCCAGGCTGTTAGGAGTCATAAATATTTTTCTTTTTCAAACTTTTCCTTGACCTAATGATGTTTTCCGCTGACTTTGAGGAAAACGTGTTTAAAAAAAGTGCAAAAATGGCACCACTCCCGAGCTGTAGATGAGTCTGTGCTGTGTGTGATCATGTCTTCCCTTTTATCAGACTGTGGGGTCAGACAGTGGTATGTCTCTGACATGAATCTGATGTCCTGTTTCACTGAGAGAACCCTGTGATAACACACACATTTAATCGATTGATTCAGTGGTCTGTGGTTATAGATCGCGTGTGGAGTTTTCTGTCTCACACACACAAACACACACACACTCAGTCAGCGCAAACCTTCAGCTCCAGTCAGCTGCTGCCACACGTCTGAACACACAGAACAGATGAAGGGTGAGTCATTTGATGAACCATGTGATGCTATCAGGAGAAACCCTCACACATTCCTGCTCATCACCAGCTCCACTACGCTCCATGATGTAAGGGATCTGGTATATCCATTCTCACTCAAGCCACTTTATTGAGGGATTTCCTGCATTTCCTTTCACAAGTACTCAGGAAGTTGACATGAACTTGCTGCAATCAAGCACCGTCACTGCATCTCTGACAAAAAGCAAAAAACCACAATAACTCACAACGATGAAAAGTATTATAAAACTAGTGAAATAAGACTCACTAAATGACAGACACTCAGACTCTCTGACCCTTGGTTTTGCCAGGTATGCTGTGGCATTACTTTTCACATGATTTCACTTCAGTTACTCAGAAATTCAGAATGTTAATTACTCTTTGAGAATGCAGATCAACAGATCGAGACAGACCTAACCTCTTGTATCTCCTCACATTCCCCTTTTGGCAGTGAGTTTCCTCCTATCATTCATCATCAATCTGTTATAAAACACCGGTGCAAAATATTGAGTCTGAAAAATATTTTTTGCACATCTTTCATTCATTAACTACAATATCCGCACAAATATTGACCATAAAGCATCAAAGGACAGAAAAATTGCTTTGCTTCAAGATATCGTTACCGGCACGTGGCCTTTTAGCTGTGACCTGTGAGGGTGTGACGTGCGCGTCATTGTGTGTGTAAGGAGGGAAGCAGCTCTCTCTGTGTGTCATGGTGACGACGCATGCAGCAAGTAGTGATGATAGCAGTAGAATTAAGCGTCTAGATAAGCTCATGGTTTGTGTTAGACCTCATGAGAAGGCCGTGTTTATTGTTTTGTGGTGAAGACTGCAATAAAGCCATTGTTAGTGAACAGCACCCAAACGCCTCACTATCCTTCCTTCTGCAAAGTATAGATATTAATATGTCAACATGTTCCCAGCTATATCTCTGACTTCTTAGTACCATACACACCAGGACATACTTTGAGGTCCACGGGCAGAGGTCTTTTGTCTGTTCCAGAGGCCCGGCTGAAAACTAAAGGGGACAGAGCGCTTGCCGTCGGGGCCCCAAGGCTCTGAACAGTCTGCCCGAGGGAATCAGGTCAGTGATCTCTTTAATGTCCCTAATTAAAACATACTTTTATTGGAGTTTTAAGTTCATTTAGGCTGTCTTTAACTTCCTCAGTTTTTATATACTTAACTGTTTTAACTGTTTAACTGTTTTAGCTCTTTTTAACGTTGTTTTCATGTCGTCTGTTTTAATAGCAGTAGTAGTATTAACAGCCACACATTCACCCAGCTACCAACGATGGTGCACACAGGCATATTCAACGAATGTTAATGTCTTTATTTTGTCCTATTTGTCGGGTAGACCACATGAAATCTGAGCAAAGTGTAATTCATGCAGACAGTGACCTCGTAGCTTTCAATTATTGCAGAGTCGTATAGTATACTGCATAGCTGTATTTGCCTATGATTAATGATATAATATAACATGAAATGAGATTTCATGAGATTTTTCCCCCCAGTGTTGACTCCAAGGCTACAGCCTTGTGCTAATGTTATAATTAGATGGGATATTTACCCACGAACGTGCTGCTCGGTTAGGAAGCAGTGGCACTCATGCGTACAGTGTCAAATACATGGAATTTAAGCTCATGTTGCAGAGAACAAAGCTTCAGCATAGTGATGATGTTTTCCCTCTTAGTTGAAATTTTTTACAGACATTAAAAGCAGCACTACTTTTGTCTTTCTTCATAAATATGAACCCATGCTTTGGACTGTTTCTTCCTCTCCGCTGTAACTCCTTGTTGCAAATCTCCAGCAGCGTAGAAGCATAAGTTTGACATCTATGTTTCTGATCGATCGGATTATTTGGAACCAGATTTGCTTCCACTTTTCCTGGCAATATTTTTACCAACAGTAATCACAGTTCCTGCATCATATACCTATCAAGACTTCAATAATTTCAGCCAAGATGTATCATATGATAAGAAACGCAAGCTAAATACTACTAGCATACATTTAGTGCCAACACTAAGCTGCCATTTTATCCTCTGGTGCCGAATATTTTAGATTATACTAGAATAAACACATACTGCAGATACTGTAGGAAAATATTTGGCTCATGTCGACCCTCCTCTGCTCCCCTGCCTCTGTTTGTGCAGAGAAAATGAATTACTCATCAAATCAAACAAAGAAAATACCTATAAAAACAGGACTAGCGTGACTGTGAAAATGTCGATAATCACTAACACAGCGTGTTCACTAAACCAAACAGGGGTCAGTGTGCAGCAGGTCTTTAGTTACGTCCCTCCCTGTCCTCATTTGTCCTCCACCCAAAGTCACATATCTCTGAGGCACGTGCCCCTTCTGCCGCTGCCGAGCAAGAGCCCTCTGAAATTTCAAAACAAACCACAGACGGAAGCACAAAGAGAGGGAGGCTTGTCGCTGGCGCCCCGTGGGGAGAGAGGGGGATTATGGGGGATTACGGCCCTCTTATCCTCCACTTTTCCTCCCCTCAGCACCTTCCCTCACTCTCCATGAGAGTTGTCAAAACAGGAAAAGTTTTCATCCTAAAATCTCTGAGCATTTGTTGTGATCTGGTTGTTTTGTAGACACACAGCAGGTGATTTCACGTCTATGTGCTGCAGTGGTAATGATTTTTCTCCTCTCCGCTGTCTGAGGTGTTTCTTTATCATGTAAATCTGGTTTGACTGGTTTTTAAGAACGCCTGTGTCACTGTTTGTCTGGTGGTGTCAATGTGAAATAGCAGTCATTCCTGGTGTGTGTTCGGTATTTGGAAGACAAGCATGCAAATCAATAAGGAAGCCGACCAGAGTTCAGATCATTAAATGTCAGAGGAGAGAAATTTATCCCTGTTTTTGATCTTGAATTTGGGGGAAATCTGTCAGCCTGGACGTATTTCATATTTTAAGACCAAGAAGAATATATCCAGTTAAACTGATGAGGAGAAACTAGACAGGCAGCAGTAAACATGCACTGACTCTAAGTAACCTGGGGTGTTTGTTTTGGCTGACATACAGTGAATTTGTGTGTCTGTGCAGCCAGACAGTCATCACACCATTGTTTAACTGACACAGCAGGAGAGACAACAACAGGCCCGACAGCGTAATGTTCTCTTAAAGAGCTTTCCTCTTAATCAGGTTGTTTATGGCACCGACTGCTCCAGTTTATGAGAAGGACGCTTGAAGGACTTTTAAGTTTATGAGCCATACAGTCCTTATCTTAATCTTAATATGAAACATTAAAGAGACTTTTAAAGGGTTGTATGTTCACAGTGATGTCTTTTTCTTATCTTAGCCAACCTATCTCCACAGCCCTGTGTCCCATTATCATTCTGCTACAGGGGAAAACTCCTCTGGTTTTTTTGTACTTCCTTAAACCAACTGCAATCATCTTGGGGCAGTGCTTAAGCTCTGAATGCAGCAGCGGTGCCCTAGCAAAATAGTGTTGGGAAGGGGGAACTAGTTTTGGTTTAACATTTTCAAGTGGGGAGGCGAGCACTGTCATGACAAATGGTTATTTTCTGAGAAGAAACCACCACAAAAAAATATGTAACAGATGTAGGTCGACTGTTTTACTGATAGAAAAGACAAATATAATTTAATAATTGGAGCCATAGAGGTGAAGCCTGACTAGACTTTAGATCTGGAGTAACTCACAGGACCTGTTGAAACCACAGGTCTGTATGTGACTCCTGGAGAGCATTATTATGATGATATTAGAGGAGCTCATGTGAAAAAAAGCATCAGTGCATTGATAAAGTCAATGTCACTGGCACATGACACAGCAAGAGTAAAAAATGTGGCAAATCAACTCTGACTGGCCGTGTCAGAAAGCAGTCAACATCGGGCGTGAGACGCAGTCAGGTTTAGTTTTTGAGGAGTGCTCACAATTTGCTTTGTATGTGGTTTATCTTCAAAACAATTCACAGAAGTCTTCGTCACAATATGCCATTTTTAGAGCGTAGATTGTGAGATTGGAAGTTGTTGTTTCTTGTAACAAAGGGGATTTTGAAAGCAGTGACACACAGATAACAGAAAGGGGAAAAAATGCCAACCTAAGTAGCTGCTCAGTGGCAGGATCACAACCACAGTCTACGTCCGATGAGTTAGACTGACAAGTGTGTCAGGCAAGGCGGTTTTCTTGACTTTAGACATAGGTATCTCCACAGTGACTCAACAGGTTTTTACCAATCAAACTGCATTTGAAACATCCATATCCCTTCGTTCTTTTGTAATTTGAACTGTAAAGATAGTGCAGATATCAAGAGACTTAAGGCCCTGGGAACACAGGGATGAGCCTGTATGTAAGCTCACAGCAAAACAGAAATAAATTACAATCTGATCCTTCTTAATAAAATAATAATACATTAATAAAATAACGTGACAAAAATCATAATTATAAAAATTATGCATAAAATCATCATCATAAAGTGCATAAAGTATAAAGAGACCTGGATACAGTGTTGGAGGCAGGGCCCTGATTGTCCCTATGAAAGTTGCTCAGTGGCGCATGAAGCCAAAATATTTGATTTCCACGTATAAAACCATCTGGATTGTACGTATCAACGGGCCTATGACTCAAGTGCATCTGAGTCTTCTGCTGGACGAGCAGCTAACTTGTGGTTTAGCACTCCGCTGACTTGAATTGGGATAAAAATGATTCAATCCTGCACTGATTTGCAGAAGTCTCTTTCACAATGTAGGTCTACGGAAAAAATCTTTTTGGGCCCCATGACATCACCTGACGGACCTGGAAGTTGCAGTTACAGGTTGGCAATTTGCTTCAAAGCTTGTCTTAAACGTTAGCTTAATTAGCTGGCTAAATACAGCTGATAAAATCTGCTAGCGACAGCAGAATTGACAGTTGCCAGCTAGAAATGAGTAGCTGCTTTTGTCGTCTGTAATCAAAGACCCATTGTCTCAAAAATTACATAGAATTTTGAGTAAATCTGCCATTGTTATCATTGTAAACCGCGTGTGTGCAGAAAGCTTTACAGGCATAGGCGGCGCAGATAATTGCTTCACACTGTGGCATCAATAGTAATTGATTTCCACCCTGTTTGATGAAGTGAAGTGGACACAGTTTGTTCTCTGCAGACAATGTGCTGATCAGCAACAATCAGAGGGTAAGAACGACTGTCACAGTGCCAGCGTGAGCATTAAATACGTCCTTCCTCTGCCTCCACATGGTCATATGCACTCAGCACTCACAGCTCAGACAGGAGGAAACAGAAGTCTCGACCTGGTGCGACACAGAACTGTGACCTAAAACTGCAGCAATCTCAAAAATAGCTTGAACGTGACCTGATTAGAGGAAGACCTACGTTGGTGATCTTTTGGGTCAAATCAATCCACTGTTGTGTGTTTACATTATGAATACTGTGTGTACTAGAAATCCTTTTCATGCAAATTCCTCACACGTGTTTGAGCAGGTGTGCACCAAATGGTGGACAAAGCCTGCGGCCTCTCAGCAAAGTAGCAGCACAGATCTGGTAAAAAGCCATGCAATCCTGACCCAGGATCAGCTCAGATACTGGAAGCTTTGTGTCTATAAGGACTCGAAGGCATCATCTGGCCGACATCTGCCTGTCTGTTCTGACACATCTGCAAGAGAAGCTCACAAATCCTACTTTTTGTTTGCAGGGGCGGACAGTGGGTGTGCTCAGTGTGCAGATAATTGGACACAGCAAAGTTAAACAAACTCTGACTTTCCCTGAAAGCATATTTGTTCTGAGATCATCCTGGATGCTTCCACAGACACAACAAAGCTTCTTTTTCTTGCAGCAGAGCCACTTGGGGAGTAATTTGCTCTCCTGCACCATAAACAGCAATTTCACTGGAGCTGATCTGGGTCAGTCAGACACAGATATGCGAAGACTCTCTGAAGTGTATTCTTTTTCAGTGACTCTGAAAGTCTATATCCTCCATGTCCTTGAACCCTCATTCAGTTGACGTCTGGTACATGGTGTTCAACACGCAAATCTAAACACACACAGTCTGAGGTCAGCCTCTATCACTGCAGTGTTTCCTGCTTGCTTCCTATTTTTGAGACAGGAAGAGAAATCAGCCGCCTTCTCTTTCTTCCACACGCCGTCCATCACTTCTCACCTCACTCTCATTTCCACTTCCATTTTCTTTTTTAAAAGGAGGCACGCAGTTTCTGCTTTTTTTGTGGACAGACAACCCAACCACTACAATCAGCATCATTATCCATTTCTATGCTGTTAACTAGGGCTACCCCCAATTAATCGACCAAACGTTTGTCGACCAGTGAGGTCCTCAGCAGGGAAGATTTCATTGGTGACTTAGTCGCAGAAAAAACAAAAACAAAAACAAAAAACAACAGAAAAAGCAAGTGTGAAACTCTGTTAGGAGCTGTGCCTTGTCAAAATAAACCAAAATCTATATGACTGGACCATGTGGGAATTTAATTTGAAAGGACAGACACAGAAAGAGGCCATGCTCAGCAGTCAGACCGGAGTCACATTACAAACCAATCACAGCCGACTGATATCTTTCCCTTTTTCTGTAAATACTCAGTCTGATAAATACAGAAAAGTTTATTATGTTAGTGCAAGGCTACCCAGAGCTTTAAATCTGTCCCTCGGATGATAGGCCTACACACTTATAAACAGTGCCTGGAAGAAGATCAGCTCTGCACTCAGGATTTCAGGTAAATAGGATATATAATGCTTGTTAAGGTTGCTTAGCAACCTCAGATGCAAACTGCCGCCACACTCTTGAAAACTGGCACAGTTGCACCCAGCGCCAGACTTCGTTTCCCAGGTAGCCCCACGTGCCATGTGTACGGCCCCTAATTTCCAGTGCTGGTACCTGCGGTTATTCCACAGGCTAGTTAATAAAATGTCGGGCAGGAAATCCAAAGTGT
This sequence comes from Cromileptes altivelis, assembly GCA_013133815.1. Classification (NCBI taxonomy): domain Eukaryota; kingdom Metazoa; phylum Chordata; class Actinopteri; order Perciformes; family Serranidae; genus Cromileptes; species Cromileptes altivelis. The sequence continues at coordinate 18,323,942 of CM023131.1, read as the reverse complement.
GGGATCATTTTGAGAAGGTGAAGGACAAACCCAAGGTGATATGTAAACTCATCTTCATTGGTCGACTACAAACATGACGTATCATCTGAAACATGGAAGTAGCTACATGCCCATTAGCCCGCAGCGTCAGTGTGTGACGTGCACTTGTAGATAAAATATAGGCCTATATTACAATCAATCAGTTCAATCAATTTTATTATAAAGCCCAATATCACAAATCACAACTTGCCTCACAGGGCTTTACAGCATACGACATCCCTCTGTCCTTAGGACCCTCGCATTAATGAAGGTTCATTAGTATGGTTTTGTATTTCTCTGTAATGTAGCACAGTGTTAAGAATGTTACTGATACTATTCTTTCTCACACCTTCAACTCAAACCACTGTGTTGCCCCGCCCAAAATATATCATTTAATAATTAAATTAATATTGTAAACATGTGGGCGACTGGTCGACTAATGGCCCTAAATGACGACTAATGGTCAACTAGGAAAATTCTTAGCTGGGGGCAGCCCTACTATCAACACTGGCCTGCAAATGGCATTTTCATCTTCATTTTTGCTTCCTCCATATCTACTTTTGACACAGAATCATTACACAATAGCCCTGGCATTGTTGCAACAAAAATGGACGTCACTTCAAATATGGTGAAGGATTATGGATTGTTTTTAAATGCAGTTCAGTGTCATGTGAACAAAAAATAAATAAATCAATGAAATAGTGAGAAAAGTCAAAACTTTTAAAGTCTGAGCTACTGTATGAAATATTTCCCAAAAATGAATTCATAAATCATCTGTCAGTCATCCAAACTGCCTCCTCTTGTGCACACAGTCCAGTCTCTTTAAGGCACCGTCTGTCGTGGCCCTATAAATGATGAGAACCTCTCGCACATGCACTTTAATCTTAAACCAGGCTCAGACTTTTATCAGTTATTTACTGTCACACATGAAACAGTCTGGTGTCTGAGCTCTAAGTTAACCGTTGAGATAAGACGATCTTCCTCCCAAAATTCAACATGTTCCTTTAAATTCTCCCCTCCTTAAATCTGTAGTCCTCCCTCACGTTTTCAGTCCAGCTCCAGGCAGCAGACAGCGACACGTGGAGCAACATCAGCAGGAAGAAAATGCAGGCAGAGGCAAGAAAAAGAGAGGAGCACAGCATAGAGAGAGACATGCTATCTGAGGGGGACATTAAAAGCAAATTACTTCTGTTGAGACACAGCGCCCATCAACTTTGTCACGGCAGCATCTGGCACATTAGATGATGCAATTACTCTGAATGGGCAGTTTTGAAGATGTCAATGCATATGCAATCATATGCCAGAAAATGTAATCAATATTAGGCTTTTATCCTCCCCTGCATGCTGTGTACAACCAAGGAGCATTTATTTGAAACTGTTTATGCAGCAACAAATGACTTTAAGATGGATACAGCCTCCATCAGCTGACACTAATTTACTGTCATCAGCTTATAAACTGCAAACAGTTTGTGAGACAGACAGAAAATTTAAGTGATCAAGTTTTGCAGATGAAAAGTGATGTATAAGTTTTGCTATATAGTGAGTATAGAGTGCCTCTGCATAAATCTGAAGACAATCAGGCAATCTGTTCAGCTTAAGTATTTTCTCATCATACTATATTTAGTCTTTGGGCACATGAGATGACTTTTTACTTCATTATATTTGGGAAAAAATTGTAGTCCATTATGTTATATGCTAACGTGTGTCCTCGCTTCCCTCAAATGCGCCTCTTGCTCGTGCCTTAGCTCCTCCCAGTGAGGATGCAGGACAGAGATGTGAACAAGAGTTAACACCTCAGCTCATCCAGAAGCTAATTTGCTCCCTGTCTTCTGAAGGTGCATTTAAGAGATTGGAAGATCTTTCATGATGGCGAAGGGGGAACGAGTTCCAGGTCACGGGAGGGGTCGCCGTGATAAGAGTTGATCAAAATCTCTACATGCTAAGGAAAGGTGCTTTATTGCATCCTTTCTTATATCCTTGAGCATAGGATACACTGGACCAAAGGAAAGGTGGTAATGTTGTTCCACAACTTCTTGCGGCAGTGACATTAAAAGGACGGGTGTGCAGGAGATAGTGGCATCTAGCATGGAGGTCGCAGATTGCAACCAACTGAATCTTCTCCTGTGCGTCAAGGTTGTATGAGAACTATGATGGATGACGAAAAACACAATAACACGAAAACACAAATAGCCCCATTAAGAGCCTGTGTTTGGTTTGTCCATTCTGGGCTACTAAAACAATGTGGCAGACTCTGTGGGAGGGGACCCGCTCCCTATGTAGATATAAACGGATCATTCTGAGGTAACAAAAAAAAACGATTTGTGCCAAAAAGGGCCCCTAAATCCTACACACTTGACCTTTACAGCATTGTACCATTCCACCGTTCACAAAAACAAACAACATGCCTATCTCATCATAAATTTAACAATTATTTTCATACAAGTGTACTAATTGACTTTTCACTAAGCCCCGCCCCTTTGTGATGGTCTGACAAGCTGTCAGAGTAAGCATGGAGCCCACACTGTAACTAACTGCACTCCCTGAAGAAATATTATCATATTTTTGGAAAAATGAAACAGTGATTCCAGAGAGAAGCAGACAGAGGGGTCTGCAGTCTGTGTTTGAAGGACATATCCAGGATGTCAAACTGACTCGGCAGCAACAACAGGTTAAAGAGACAAAGATAGTTAGAAGCTAAGGCCGAACTATAGGCTACAGATCACAGTGTAAAAGTGAATCACCACATCACTGCTGATCGCCACACAAGACAATGAATATAAAGAGAAACTTTACTGATATTGAACCAGGTGTGTGGCATCGCTGTGTGTGCAGATGAACGGTGTTTGGTTTCGCCCCCTTCACCAACCAGACCTTGGCTCATGGACAGGCAGACGGGAAGTCAAACAACGCTCATGTGCACACACTGTGGTGACACACAGCTGGCTGAATATCAGCAAAGTTTCCCTGCTTCCCTTCACTGGTTCCTGTACAGCAGGGTCGGCCTTTGTTTCACTGTTAAAATCATTACAAAGCAAAAGCAGCATGTGTATACATTCAGTAGGCTATATCTTCAGTAGCTAGCTAGCTAACCCTACACTTTTCAGGGTTTGATTTTGGTTTTGGAACAGGGAAGAAACGTCTTCAAGTGTCATTAATACACGACGTGCCCCAGGCACAACATTTAGCTCCAAATCCACAAAACCAGGCTGAAAGCGAAGGAAATCTGAAATGACTGTATTAGACTCAATGTTGTCAGACCCTGGTCTGAGCCGGCCTGATGCTACATTATGATTGGCCAGTCTGCGTCCAGGGGCAGGACTTAGCGATGGGTAGATTGGGATTCATGTGGCTAAGTATCCGTGGACAATGGGCTGACAGTGACCCACTTTTCAGACTGGAAGCCTGTCTTGTTTTTGTTTATGGAATTCCAACCTTGGTAATGAAGTAATTTTCAATTTTGTTTATTTGTCAATGTTTATAATTCAAAATATCCTCCGGGAGATCAAAAGTATGTCTGATTCTGATACTGATATAGCCTGCGTGAAACATTGTAGTTTCACCACGTCAAACCAATGTCAGTAACATGAATTACTTCCCCTGACCTCATGTCAAGGGAAAGTATTCAAAGACATACAATGTGATTTCTTTCACTATTCAACTGCTGCCTAAATATAATATGGTGTATCTCTGAAGCTACAAGAAGCACAATCAAGTATTTGGTATCTATGAACCTTAAAAATATTTAATAAAAATGTGTCCTCATTTAAAAAAACAATCCTGATTGTACAGGTAAAATTGTGATCATTCATGTGATCTAAAATGTTCCTCAAGTATGTCCACACCAGATTTCAAGACTTTAGACCAAGCAGAACATGCTGTGGAATTTGTCCTTATCATACTAAATATAGTATTTGGGCACCATTGGGTTAGATGTGTTCCCAGAGTTTACTGTCTATATTTTAAATCTTTTCTCCACTACAGCACTTGCTATTAGAAATGGTCACCTTTCATGATTTTAACAAAATAAACTGAGATTTATTTGTGAGCTTCTAAAAACTACAGCTACCATGAAACGTAACCAATTGCAGCAGGGTGGGTACTTGTGTCATTTCATCTATTAACCGTCACTCTATTCAATCCACCACCACCACTGCCCCCCCCCCCCCCCCCCCCCCCCCCCCCCCCCCCCCCCCCCCCCCCTCCTCTCTTTAGCTGAGGGGTTTTTGGCTTTGAGAAGTACAGGGTGTTCTAGTACAGTCTGTACATACAGTATACAGCTGACTTGCACGTACACATGCATCAGCATGTATATCCACCCAGCTCATATGCAGATAGGCACAGAAAGACAGATGTTACCATTCACTGCATTGTTGTCAGTGGTTCTATCCATGTGGCCGTATAGTACACTGTGTCCTCATGACAGGTGCAGAGCAGCATTAAATATGAGTCGAATCAAATGGGATATGAATATATGGTAATGTGGTGTATGTTGAGTTGTTAAATACTGATGAATCTGTTCTTCATGACGAAACTTATGCCTCCACTTTGGGAGGGAAAATGCAGTTGTTTCTTATTATATAACAGAACAAAATGTTTTGCCCTCTGGACATATTGTTCACCCAATTTTTTTTTTACAAGTCAGAGTTCAGATAAGTTTTGAAATATTCGTTATAAGCTTCCAGTTGGCATTGGCATTCAAAATTAGAGTTGTAAGATCAAAATATGCGGGTGAAAGATGTGAATTCCTCAAAGGTATACTGTACCGGATTTTCCTAGAAATACTAATACAGAAGTAGGGCTGAATACTGCTTAAAAAATAACGATACCAGAACCCATACAGTACTTCATTTGGTGCCCATCATGTGAATGGAAACATTCCGTTTTTGAATATCCCAACAAACGCTACAGATGTGTAATATAGCCATACTTTGACCATTTTAGTGGCATCACAGCACACTGGACTGCCAGTTCCGTCAAACACACTGCACACGGCTTCACCGCACCAAAGACTGTATGGGTTGCTGCTGTTAGCCTTATTCAGACGTAATCCCTCTCAATCATCACTTGACCCACTCTCAGTGTGTGGCGCTGTATTTCTCTGCAGAGACCTGTGTCTGTTTTTTCTTATTTTTACTCTTATTTTCTGGGCTTGGGAAGTTTCTGTGCACATACACCACAGCGCTCAGGTGAAGTCAGAGCTTTATAAAAAGGTAGCAACCAGCTGACAGACAATAAAAGGCCTCGGGTTAATAAATGAAGGGACTCTGTTCACTGAAGCGTTGTTAGAGTGCTTTTTTGAAACAGAGACAGGAAAGGTTAAATAAAACAGAACTATGTTTCTCTATATCTGTGAGTGACCTAGAGCAGTGGTTCCCAACTGGTCCAGCCACTGGGTCCATATTTCTCCTTAGTCATTAGTTCAAGGTCCACACAGTTTAATATATTCAGCGTCATACTTGCATTTGGCCATGTCGTCCATCTAGTTTGCTGTCTCTGTCAAGTAGTTGTCCGTTTTTCATTCACTTTATAGCAGGAAACGGCACTTAAAAATAAAAGCTGTGTGCCAGAAATTCACTGTACTTAAAAATAAAGTGTATTTTTTACAAACATGACGTGTTTGTGAGTCAAAAAAGTTGGTACAAATTATAGGAAATTAGAGAGTGTTCAGTGAACATTTCCTCAAGTTTAAATGGATATTTTCTTTAAAGGAAAAGTTTATTTACAGGCTGAGAGTTTGTATGCTACCAAGATTGTGATATTAGCTTTAAGGTAATATTTGAGAAAACAAACTGCACAAAACACTAAATATAAGGCGTATTCTAAATAATGATTAAGTTGTAATGACAGCAAATGCTTAACATCAAACCTACTGTAGCTCTGTGTAAATATCACAAAACTCCAAAGCGGCATGGTTTTAATTTACCCAAGTACTCATTTCTTTAAAAATAGATTGAATATTTAGATCTATTAGCACTAGATTATACTTAATTATACCTCCAGAACTCTAACACCTTGAGATAATACGTCCTTAATTACAGTACATCAGTGGTCAAATAGTTTCTCATCATTAACACATTGTGCTTTCACTTGTCACAATCGATTTAAAGTCTTAAAAAAACACTAATCCAGACTAATTCATATCTCCTGTCTCCTAAAAATGTTCCCTAACAACATCTAATTTATCTCCTTCATCCAATACTGTATTTGTAACTTAAGAAATGTGGGAATTGAAGCTTAGTACAACTCACACCAACTCAGACTTTACACAAAGAAACATGCACACTACCACAGTGGAAGCTTTGAGAGCAAACAAAAGCAGAGGAGGGGTCAGTGTTTCAGCTGCAGTCACGATACAGCCGAGCGTGGGCACAATGTGTAAAATACTGGAGATCTCTAGTGCGTCCAAAAAGGAAAAATGCTGCCTTTTCAGGTTTAACCTGCTCTGTATTGTCTGTTTTGTAAGTGTGTGTGATTTGTCATTTTCACAGTGACAAAGTGACAAAGCTAACGTGACATTAGCTGCTGTCATGGCTCACAAAGACACCTGGAATAAGAAGAGAAAGACGTGACAGTGGAGCTTGTATGTTTTGAGGGATTATTTTCCGAGGGCTCCCTGTAGGCGTCAAGTGACTGACACGCTGGCATGAAACACCTCAGGATTATGAAACAATGACAAAATTGAGAGCCGAAATGAGCTTTAATATTCCTACTTTGGTTTGGCCTCTTCATGCAAACCAAATAGTTTCTGGGGCCTGCAGCCGCTCAGACTACGGACGCTCTCTTTAAAAAAACACACCAGCAGGAAAAAGGCAAATATTGGTGTCTAAACACCCACACACACCTGGTGTACAGTACTGAGTGGTAAACAAGCAGCCTCTTCACAAGCAGGAGTTGAAAAAGGCTGCTGGGTTTGTTTGCATGATGTGTTAATCTCAGTCTGGAACCCTTTTTAAAGAGCCATAGAAGTACAGCTGTAAAGAGTGGCTGCTTCTTTGTCATTATTTTTGCAGCCTGTAGCCGGAGGGATGTTGTAAATGTCCTATATTTAACTGACGTTTCTGGTGTTTGAAAAAAAAAGGTGCGGGGGAGCCTCTTGACGTCGAAATACAGACAGAGAAAACATCACTTTTTAGGATATTCACTGAGGATATTATAGACAATATACTGTATAAAAATAAAGGATGTAGCCACCATAACATCACCCATTGGTTTGTGGACTTGAGTTTGGTATTTTGGCCATTGCCATCTTGGATTTTTGGGGTCAGAGGTGATAAGAAATTATGATAGCCTGTTTGGATGAGAGGGTGGGGGTAATTCAAATGCTAGCCACTAACTTGGTTAGCATGGTGCCTTTTTATAGTCTATGGTTAACTGTGATAATGTTAAAGGGAAATTTCGGTTTATTTCAACCTGTCTCCTATCATTCCAAATTTGATTTCAGGCACTGTATGAGATCGCTGCTTGTTCTTGCGATATTTCAGCCGGGCTTTGGAAAGCAGAGCTAAATGGTAAACAAACATGGTACCACACTGGTAGGGTAAGACAACACGTTAACATGTCGTTTTCTATATGTTCTCTGACATTTATCCTAACGATATGAGGCAGTCTTTGTGGAGAAAAAGCTTGTTTAGTCGACTAACTTTGCACTTGAAGGTTGCCCGTTCACTTATGTTTTAACAGGTCTGATGCTACTTCGCGCCCTGGCTGTATCTAGGCTAACGGCTAACATGCTAACTATTATTTTTATGTCACTAGTCACTTGAAACAAATTTAGGACAATAGGAGACAGGTTGAACTAAACCGAAATGTCCCTTTAATGCTAATTTTCACTGGTGAAAAACAGGCTAAAACCACACAAAAAAAAAAAAAAACTTAGAGGGGCCTTTTAGTACAACCAAACCCTGAACAAGACTTTTTAGGCAACCAAACAATGTATTACAAATGTTAGAATTTACTGTCATGAACTGAAACTGACTGAAATAACAACAGCAAGGGCAACACCTATACTCCCTGAATCTGGGGTTACGGCATGGTTACACTGTCTAACCAACGATGTCTCCGTGGTACCCGCTTGTCACTACACAGGACCCAGCTGTTAATCAAATCACGCCCTTACCCATAACCCGTGGCCACCGGGTTGAGGGGCCTTACATGCCATTTACATTGGCGCCCCTGCAGCTTTTTTTTGCAGTGATATGAGAATTAACAATATAGTAACCTGTTTTACCTGCAGTTGCTCATGTCACCTGTTTGTTTACATTATACAAAGCCACGTTCTAAGTTCTCTGCTGTGCCCTCCAGTGGAATCCTCCAGTAACTGTGTGAACAAATGACCATTCACTAAGTTCCGCCCCCAGACGCAGACCAGCCAATCATAAGGTAGCTCAGACCAGGGTCCAACAACAACACAGCTGAGCTCCTCTGACTCTAATGCAGTAATTTCAGATTTCCTTCACTTTCAGGCTGGTTATGTGGATTTGAAGCTAAATGTTGTGCCTGGGGCACATCGTATATTAAAGGGCCAGTGTGTAAAATGGGTTGAAAACCGTTGAAAACAGTGACATCACTGGTCAAATTCTAGATTGCAGGGCTCACTCGCTCACCCCTCCCGTCGGGTAAATGACGGTGGCCTCATAGGGACAAAAAGCCTTGCGCAGACACAAGTTTTTCAGGAGTAGGTCTATCTAGCGACGAGGTGAATGTTTATTTAGAAATCTAAACCATGTTACGATATTGTAATGAATCCCTCACGAACAGGAGACCAGAGGAGCGTTCGGGAATAAGGCCTGTTTATTTGAGCACTCCAGAAACTCCGGTAACACTCCAGGGGGTAAAAGACTCCGTCCCAAACTCTGACTCTTCTAGCCTAACAGACACACTTCATACACACATACTTGTTTACATTACCAAGCGGGTACCCCCTCCCCTCTCTGCTCCGCCAATCTCCAGCCCGCACACTGACTGACAGCGTAGCCTGTAAACAGAGCTCAGCTGTTTATTTAGCCTAGCAATATCTCCAGACTATAGTAGCTGCAATGGACAACTTTGAACGCGATTTTGAAGAGTTTCTTGTAGCGGACACAGACCTAGAGCCATACCTGTTTGAGCTGGAGCATACAGATGAGGAACTCCATGTGTTTGATGCTGAGCGGGTGAGAAGAGAGGCTGAATGCACAAAATGGGATTTGGTGCTACTGCTACCATCGTTGGGGACATATATCATCAGGAGGAAAAGCGCCGCAGAGAGTGCATCTCAAGGAGTGAAGTTGCATCTTCTTTTCCTCGCAGACGACGGTTCAGGTTCATTCTCTCCTGTTGCATGGTAAGTGTGGTCCATTCGCAAATTTTATTACTAGAAAAATTTTTAACTACTCTCTGTCGACGAACTACTAACACTCTCTGCTGTTTCCTCCTCCTTCTTCCTTCCTTCCGTTGTCTTCCTTGGTTCATTTATACACACGAAACGCGTTCTCTGGCTGGCTGGATTGTCTGCTCGGGCTGCCGTACATACATGGCGGTGCAAGATGGCGACCTCTCTAAAGCAAGACCCTTGCTATATATATATATATATATATATATATATAAAAGCATAATTATAAGACTACGAAAACCAAACAAATTTTATTTTATAGCGATTATACACTTACATAAACATTTTAATGGGTAGAATATTCAGATTCATATTCAGATTTGACAATAAACCATGCCAGTCAATATTACACACTGGCCCTTTAATGACACTTGTTACCTGGAGAGGTTGGAAAAAGATAGACGTTTCTTCACTGTTCCCAAACCAAAATCAAACCATGAAAAGTGTAGGGTTAGCTAGCTAGCTACTGAAGATATAGCCTACTGAATTTATACACATGCTGCTTTTCCTTTGTAATGATTATAACAGGAACCAGTGAAGGGAACTAGGGAAACTTTGCTGATATTCAACCAGCTGTGTGGCATCACATTGTGTGCACATGAATGTTGTTTGACTTTCCCCAGAGATCCCTGCCTGTCCGGCAGTGGAGGTCCTACTGGCAGGGGCATGGGGGCGAAGCCAAACACCGTTCATTTGTACACACTGCGATGCCACACAGCTGGTTCAATATCGTCTTGTATTGTCTATTGCTCTGCACACATAATTTGGTGGTAAAATGTGACGCTAAAATGGGGCTCAGAGATTGATAAAAAGCATAGATGTTTTAGTGACCAACTACAAACTTATGACAATGAGTCGAAGTTCTTTGTTGCAAGTAGCAACTATTCCAAGGAGAGCTTTAGCAACACTGCGAGGGCGACTCAGTGATAATGTAGCCGGCCACGCTGTTGCTTTGTCACCAGTAGTCTGAAGCGTAAGTCTACAGCCATGCCAGCCGCTCTGTAAAGCTGTACTTATGCACAGCAGTGCTTTAAGCTAAACACTAACATGCTGATGTTTAGCAGCTATAATGCTTATAATGAAAACATGCTAACACTTGCTAATTAGCACTAAACACAATAAAGTTGAGGCTGGCAGGTGTGTCACATCTGGATACCAAAGAATAAAGCTTCCTTCTCATTCCAACCATCCTCAGCTTTTTTTTTTTTTTGTTCACAGGAACATTTTTGGAACAGAGCGGGGCGGGTAAAGGGGAGGAAGTTGTTCATGCTTTTCATTGGCGATGTTCAATGCCCTGTGAAAAAAAATTCACTGCAGAGTGATAAAACTGCAGCTGTGGTTTCTGTGTCCCTGTGCGAGCGGGAATAAATAGGGAACAGTATGTACAGGACAGTGCACAGCTTTTCCATCTCTGTATGTGAAAGGGAAAAAATGCGCTTGGGGGAGAGACACTTGAGTTTTGCTTCCTTCCCACCAATGCTTCCTTCTCAGTTTCATTCATAATTTACTGTCTTGCTGTTCTGTCTGCAATTAGGATACAGAGAGGAAACAAGCCCCCTCCTCTTGCTGGCACGCACGCTTGTTCTTATGACGTAATGCACGACCCGGGACTCCCTGCTGCTCCCACTAACTGCCCTACTTTCTAGCTGCGGAGGAACAGCCGTCTCATCTTTTGTGCCGCAGTTTCAAAGGAGGCAGCTTTTTAATGTCCTGCCTGCATCTGGCATGTAAAGCACCGAGTGTCCTAGATTGCAATGTTTATTTACCATGCTATTTATAAGTAGTGTGCCAAAGGTGTGTTACGATGAAATGATAAGGGCTCCCTGACATTGCTAATCCTCTACGACCTCGGATCAAGATACATACAGTGGGCTAATGTTAATGTATGTCCTCAAATTTAGGGCAGTTTTGAGAGGGCGCTGTGGATAAGCTGTTTTTAATCTGGATCACCATGTATTCGGATCACAAACAAGAGAGATTAGCTGCATAACAACCAGTGCTGTGGAGTATGCTCCACATTAGCAGTTTCCTTTCTATTTGACACAATAATCAAAGAAACAGAGATGTTCACTTCGCTGTATGGAGGACAGGTGTAAAACATATCTAATGCACAGAGTCAGGAGTCTCCTTTTACACTCCTGCTGCAGTGCGCTGAACATGCACAAGCACCACAAGTAACTGGGTATATTTACTAAAGCACAAATGTTTCTGAGGTCCTTGAAGTTTACTTGGGCATTTAAACTTTATACTGAATTATGGTCTGTATTACCTTTCAGGAAAATATTGTAATTGTTACTACACTACATTTATTTTTCAGCTGGTTCATTTGCAAATGAAGATGATGAATCTATATTTAGCACATAAAATACAATGCATTGTTATGGGGCTGGGACTACTAATTATTTAGCCAATTAATAGATTTATGGTTTGGTCTATAAAAAGTAAGGAAAAAAACAAAGAAATATAATTATAACTGTGCAGAGTTCAAGGTGACGACTTTAAATATCTTGTTTTGTCCAACCAACAGCCTAAAATTCAAAGATTATTATTGCTATCAGTTAGGGTTGAGGCAAGTCCTCAAATGAAACGAGTAGCCTGTACAGATAATGTACTTTTTACGAGTACAAGTATCGTACAAGTGAAATGTGTCAACATCCGCACCCCTGATGAAGGAAATCCTCCTCTGGGTAGCTGTGTTCAATCTCTGACTCCTGTCATCAAAAATGATCTGAACCTTAATCCTAAGATTGTTTAATAAATAGTTTTCTAATAAATGTAGCAACGTCTGATCAAACCATATCAATATCAGGTTTAAAATAACTTCTGGTTCTGTCCCACCAACTTCAAGTTAAAGCCATACCCAAGGACACAATGACACATATAATTTAGTTGGATGAGCAGATACAAATAAAGATAATGGTGTACTTGCTCATCCCTAATTGACCTTTCACTAAGCCCCGCCCCTTTGTGATGGTCCGACAAGCTGTAAGCATGGAGCCCACACTGTAACTAACTGCACTCCCTGAAGAAATATTATCATATTTTTGGAAAAATGAAACAGTGATTCGAGAGAGAAGCAGACAGAGGGGTCTGTAGTCTGTGTTTGAAGGATCTATCCAGGATGTCAAACTGACTCAGCAGCAACAGCAGGTTAAAGAGACAAAGATAGTTAGAAGCTAAGGCCGAACTATAGGCTACAGATCACAGTGTAAAAGTGAACCACCACATCACTGCTGATCGCCACACAAGACAATGAATATAAAGAGAAACTTTACTGATATTGAACCAGCTGTGTGGCATCGCTGTGTGTGCGGATGAACGGTGTTTGGCTTCACCCCTGTGCCGCTGTCAGCACCTAGACCTGGCTCTCCAGGGGAAGTCAAACAACGTTCATCTGCGCACACTGTGATGACACACAGCTGGTTGAATATCAGCAAAGTTTCCCTGCTTCCCTTCACTGGTTCCTGTACAGCAGGGTCGGCCTTTGTTTCACTGTTAAAATCATTACAAAGCAAAAGTAGCATGTGTATACATTCAGGAGGCTATCCACCTTATTTTTCACAGAAACACGGAGGCAAAACAGAACGCAGCCAGCTTCCGTTTTTTTTTGTGCGACACTTCCGGTCCAGCACTCTGTAAATGGGAATTGCCTTGTTGTTTACCTTGCTGAGTTTAGCTATATATATGTATATATCACATTTTTCACGTCACTATATCACCGTTTAGACTAATCTGATGTTTGTAAAGTCTATAAACACAATGACTGAACAAACATTAGTATTTTCTCTGTGTGTAATTAATAACATGGTTATCGTAGATTAGCTGGGCTAACTGTTAGCTGTTAGCCGTGTCTGTAATAACTCACTAAACTCACAAAGTGGCCCGTGAAAAAAATATTTTCTCCAGCGGATGTTTTAGTTACAACATGATTGAGCTAATTGGAGTAGTTTCATGTCGTATCCGACAACGGGAGGCTTTTAACAGATGACTATCCTGATGTTAGCTTTGCTGTTAGTGTTAACGTTAGTTGTCCCTGTCAGCTGCAGCCATTGATGCTTTCTAGACATCGTGATTTCCCAAAACTGAATAAATACCACACATAGCAACACAAAACTGCTTTGCTAGCTCAATCATGTTGTAACGGCTGGATGGTTGATGCGTACATGCTGATTCAGGTGCTGTCAGAGCCGAGCCACGCATCACTGTGGCTTAATGATCAACTCAGTCAATTAAAACAACCCGTCCTGTGTTAGGAGTGTATGTCGCTGACAGAAAGAAAGAAAGAAAGAAAAGGGAAAAAAGATAGAAAAGCAGCGTACATCTCACATATTTATTTCTCACAGTTGCGCACACGTTTGGCTGGCATGCAGAAGCACTGTCTGTGTGTCGAGGGTGTGAGCCACAGCTTCAGCTGCTCAGGCAGAGAGGCTGTGTAGCCCGATGTGTTTTTTCGCTGATTCGGTTCTGCACGTTCTCTGCTGGTACACTGGAGACGGGGATCAAGCGGTTTGTCTCACTCGGGATAGATTGTGCTTTTTTGGTTCATAGTTTATGATTGAGGTGCGATTTATTCACGTTTAGAGGGAATAAATTTCCGTTAAAACGGAAACGTGGGCACAGTTATCTATATAAAATACACAGACTAACTAACAAACTAACTAACTGATTGACTAACATAAACAACTGAAAACTGAAAAAAAAAAACAATAGCTTGCACCGTTAGCTCTGGTAAGGGAAAGCATGAGGGAAAGCGGCTGACCGGAAGTCGCGCATAAAAAACGGAAGTTGATCACTATTTACTTCCGTGTTTGAAAATAAGGTGGATATCTTCAGTAGCTAGCTAGCTAACCCTACACTTTTCAGGGTCTGATTTTGGTTTTGGAACAGGGAAGAAACTTACATCTTTTTCCAACCTCTCCAGGTAACGAGTATCATTAATATACGACGTGCCCCAGGCACAACATTTAGCTCCAAATCCACAAAACCAGCCTGAAAACAAAGGAAATCTGAAACGAGTGCATTAGAGTCAATGGAGCACAGCTGTGTTGTTGTCAGATGCTGGTGTGAGCCAGCCCAATACTACCTTATGATTGGCCAGTCTGCCTCCGGGGGTGGGACTTAGCGAAGGGTCAACTGTTATATATACAATAATATTAAAAGCTGTGAATTTTGCTTAAAAAAGTACTTACATGATAGTTGATACATCTTCTACCGATGAACTAATCGATTAATCAACTTATGGTTTCAGCTCTACATTGAACCACCCAACAATATATACAATGAATCAATCAGCCATACTGCAGCCAGTTACATCATGAACAATCTGCTTCCATAATAATGCATCAGTAATAATACTCTAATAGTATAATTCATAATAATGTAAGGCTAACAAGACCCCATCTTGCTTCCATACCAGAGTGAGTGCTTTTACTTTTATAGTACATTTTGAAGATAACACTTAGATGTTGTGTTTTGAGGTAGTATTTTTACCTGTAACAGAGTATTTTTCAAATTGTGGTATTGCTTCTGTTACTTCAGTAAAAGATGTGAATATTCCTCCATCACCAGGATTAGTGCTGGAGGATTAAAAATGGCAAAATGCTGAGCAGCAGTTACAAGAGTGACTCACTGCTGGGTGGGTGGGTGTGAAGCAGACTCCGCATGCCTCCAGATGTACATTTATCATATACAGTATACTGTATAATACACACATATATATAGTTGTGTGTGCAAGTGGAGTCATGATTCATTTGAGTCTAAATAAATGTGCAGGCAAGTGGTCATGTGTCTATAAGCAAACACGCCACCCACGTTTTACATGATGTAAGCTGGTTTTAGGACAGAGATGTGCTGAATGTGTCTGTACATGCATTTTTAAAAAGTCCTGTGATCTGTCATGAAAACCAGGACATTAAGGTGTGTGTATGAGTGTTTTTGTTTGCGTTGCTCAGGTACATAGCAGGGTGGGGCTCCGTTATGTGTGCGTGTGTGTGTGTGTGTGTGGATTAAAGGTTTCGTTTATAAAATCTATTATTAGCCTGGACTATTTCCTGGAGTAGAGCGAAACCTTTTAGACACGACACGCTCTTCAGTTCTCTCCTCTTACATTACAAACACAAAGTCACACTGACACTGCAGACCATTTCGTGCCAAAATTCAGATGCCCAACCACACCTTATAATAGCTCTGAACACCTTCACCTGGTTTCTGTGTACAGTTAAAAGGGCACAGCTATTAACCGCTGGAAAACAAACGCCCTTGTGACCCACCCAGTGGGCTTGTTTCAAGTTGAAAAAATTGGGAGAAAATTTTAGTCATCAGTGCTGACTAATGCTGACAATTATTAGTGTATATCAGAGGAAATTAAAGCAACGTGAAAATAAGGCAGGATGTCCAAAGTTGGTCACGAAGTCAGCAGGTTTTGCCGGTAAACTCGCAGGCTGGTGTTGTTTAGTCTAAGAAGAACCAATGGGAGCAATTAGAATCCGGCAGAGTCGCAGTGGTTTCCCCTGCGTGCTCAGCTCTGCCTCCTGAGGGATATCCCCTCCTCACCTCTTCTTCATTTGGTTATCCACACACAAACCACACACACATTTTCCCTGCACAAACACAGACGAGGGACCTGTTTCATGAGTCAGGATTAGTCAGCTGCGTGAGACAGCATAGAGTTGTCTGGATGACTTTACAGAGACAGTCATTACTTGCACAAACACAAGACAGTAAATAAACTCTCTCAGGTCTCTGGAGGTAAAGCCATACTCAAGTTGACTGAGCTGTTGCCTGAGGGGGTCGATGAAGCTCTAAGCTCCTTAAAGCCGCAGGAAAACAATTACCGGTAGCATTGTAGTGTAGGTTTCTCTGGGGCTTGTTCAGCCTGAGAGTGAGTTCATCTTTCTGAGATCAAGAGAGGAAGGTGGACAAACAGCTGGGGCGTAATCCTATCGTTTTTGTTCTTCCCGGGAAGCTCACCCCACCTATTCTCAGGTGTGACTCAGCTGCTGATGTCACAGAGGAAAACTTTACTCATTGTGTTTATGCACATAATTGCCCAGCTGATTGTGGACAAACACACACACGTAGAGAGGCAGTTAAGATAAAGTGCCGCCCACCACTCACCACCTGCTGGGTGGGAGTCAGTTGTGAATGACTGAAATCAGTGAGTGTCTGGTTTGATAAGGGCTGGAAAATGATTAGTCGTTAAACTGAAAATTAATCAGCAACCCATTCATCATTTACATAATTTTTCAAGCTTTACTTTGTCTCTTGTAACAGCAGATTAGATGTCTTAGGTTAATTTTTATGACACTGTATTGGGGCCATAAAAAAAACGTGCTGGGGGAGGTGGGTAAAATTCCAAGAAAAAAGATTCTGAGATTAACGTCTTTTAATCAACTAGGCACTGACATCCTCAGCTGACAATACTGTCTTTCAGAGGGCTGAGTTTTTACTGGTATCATATAAAACTACAAAACAACCATTGCCAGCCATGTCATGATAGTTTGTCAGGAAGGGGGCTAAATAACTCTCTGAAGTTAGGCTACATGTTGGGGAAGGAAAAACAGTCATTGTCATTTTCACAGGGGTCCCTTGAACCCTCATATCAAGATATCTGAATGAAAATGGGTTCTGTGGGTACCTAAGAGTCTCCCATTTACAGACATGCCAACTTTATGCTAGTCCCATACAGCTTTCTGTAAAAAATGTGCATGCAGTAAAAATGTATTATTTTTGCCAACTGTATTTGAATATTTATGCACACCCTAAACAGTCTTGGAAATGCATAAATTAGGTGAAAATACAAAGCTGAGACTCGTGTGGATTCAGAGAGCCCAATGTTATTCACGTGTGGTGATTATAGCCCCCACAGTAGCCATTTCATCATAGTGAGACCATGTCCTATTGTGGCCTCTAGGATAATCAGAGCCATATGAATCTTAAAAGCCACAAACAAGAGACCTCAAGCATTCAGAGGATGTATGACTTCCACAGGTATATTTCCATAAGGCAGTTTCTCAGCAGTTTCCAGAACAGAAGTGAAAATGTAATTTTTACAGAAATCTCCACATGCCAAAATTCTTTGACATCAAATTGCAGCGTGGATTTTTACATCGTGTTCCTGAAGGTCTTGGGGTCTTAATGTGGTATTTTGAAGGTTGTGTACAGTTACTACAGTAATTAGTTTCTAGTTCCTAAAGTGTTGAGGCAGAGGGTACTTGCTGTAGCTCAGGTTGAGGGTGAGAAGCTGCCAGCAAATAGTTTAGGAAACATAGATCTGTGTGGGTACATGAGACCCTAAAAATGATGGTGGATCACGGGGGATTACCACCAGTTGGTCCAGGAGCTTTGCCTCCATAATGGCTGTTTCCAGGCATATTTCAGGATGACTCGGGGACAGTTTGACAACCTGCTGCCTATTGTCGGGCCAAAAAGCTCTGGGTATCCAGCAACTACTACCACCGGCTTCTCCAACTTGTTATCGTGACCACCACAGAAGACCTGCCTCTCAAATCATCCGATTGGATGAATAGGAAAAAATGGACATGTTGTGCGAATCATTAAGTAATCTGCATGTAAAAAGACCAGTGTTTATCTCAGGACGTTGAGTTTAAATAACCTGCTTCTTGTAATAGTCCCCAGATCTACTTTGCTGTGAGAGAGCAGACACCTAGCTTGTTAGAAATTAAATGTCAGGCAGTGGAGCTACAGTGACAGGTACACATCTGTAAGGAATGTGATCAGTCTAATGCAGATGAGTGACAACACTTAAAGAAGACTCTCATTAGAGGAGGATTATCTTTATGCTGACTTGCTATATAAGTGGTTGTCACAGCAGTCAAGAGATAATGCCCCAGTTTGCACCTGTGCATATACAAACACTTACACATGGATTGTGCAGGTGAGATAAAATCACTAAAGTGCCAACAGATAGGTGCACATGAAAGCATACATACATTTTGGAGACCAAATGCATGCAGTTTAGATAATTCATACACCCACACAGCCAGTAAAATAAACATACTCCCACAGTGCATCAGCTATGTCTTTACACCTCGACCGCTATGTTGGCTGCTCCGCCAAACTCTGCAGTAAACACAACTAAACCTGTAAGAGTTCAGGAATTTATTACACACAACCCAACACTTGAGGTATGCACATAACGATTTCTCATACACACCAGGTCAGCTGCCTCCACGTAACACTCGTGGGCAGCAAGCCATATGAGGTGCAAGCAACCATAAATGTGCCAGTTTTTACACAGTCAATCATGCACAAAGCAAACGGGAGGTATGCAGAGCTGCGACTGTGCCAAACAAAATCCAGCAGAGACCGGAATATGAAATGACAGGTTGTCATTCTGCGTCTATAACAAAGGTAATGATTTAGAGCATGACACTGAACGTTATGTAATCATTTATATAGATGTATGAAAGGGGGGAGAGAATTGCATCAAGTGCATCTGATCTGATGTTACTTAGTGAATTGTCAGGAGAAGCAAACGGTTTTCTGCTGGGAGTAATGGTGCTGGCTGTGAAAATGACAACTGCGTCGTTCTAAAACTAGCAATGATAGTTGTTGTACATGGCTTTGCTCCTGGAGTAAGACAGGCCCCTCTCTGTGATTTTGGTGAGGTAGGGAGAGATGTTCCTTTCATGTTTTATTGCTAAGTGTGACACTTTTTTGTAAAATATCAACATTTTGCATAAGTTCTTCTGGATGGATAACTATAACAGATCTGTACTGTGATAGCAGATTTTATTTGTTGAGATTGGGACAGAAGACAAAGCTCTTTGTTTTCAGTATAGTGCAACTGTTCTGAGCCACTTTCTTTGTGGACCTGATATTGTGGGTTAGGCACAATGAATAAACGCTGCACTGCATCCACTCAAGATAACAATGTTGCACAGAGAAATAAATGAGCTCAGCCATCCTGCAGAGAGCTTCTCAGTTGAGGTGAGAGCTTGCCAAGCATGTTTTATTGGCATGCTCATCTATCAAAAGGTGAACACAAGGTGAAAGGGATGTTTGCGTAGGAAGGCAGGCAAGTTTTGAAAGAATAAACTACAATTGCTAACAATGAACTGTGATTATAGTGTGACTCCAGATCCACAGGCCACAGTTTTTGCTCTCTTGAAGTTGTAAACCTCATTAAAGTTGATGCTGTTATGTCTTTCACAGGAAAAAAACAAACTCAAGTTCATCAGTTTATTTTGTTTGTAAATCCCTAAACTCCCCCTCTATGTTCTCTATGTTCAGCAGCCAAGTGTATTTTGAATTGACAGCTGATGCCAAAGTGGAGTAGACAAATGTGTCACAGCCAAATAAATAAAACCAGCATGTGGTTGAGGGGTGGTGTTAAATTCATTCCCTAATTAGTTCGGCATAATTATCTTGGATGGGGATAATATGAATGGCATTTATTTCAAGAGTTTGTTACGCAGGAATTCAATGCGAGGAACTGCTGCTCTGAGTGGAAACCTCGTTTCATGGTTCAACACATATAGAACTTGTATTACTGTGGTCAGAACAAATAAGAGTTTAATTTTAACAGCTTTTTGCTATGAGAATAAAAATATTTTTTATGTGACAAGAATAAAGTGACGAGACAGAATTGAGTTTAAAAAGGAATATCATGTATTTTTAGATCACACTGTTTGGACTGTGTTTGTTCTATACGATATGTATCACGGTACAGAGGTCATGGGCAAATAAATTGTAATACTGTTAGCACAGCCCAGTCACCAGAAGAAATTACACGTTCATACAAACCATGAATGAGTCATATTTGCATGTTTCATGCGCATCATTTCAACGTTCTTTAGTGACGTAGTATGAGCTGATTTTTGTCTTCAAGAGGCTAAGGGGGTGGTGGATTGTGTGTCAGCCTGCTAAGCTGTAGACTATAGCAGACCACAGTTCAAGACCGACAAAACACAAAACAGGTTGTGTTTTGGCAAGTTGTTGCTGTGTTTCCATCTGCTTTTTAGGCCTCAATGTAGGTGTTTTGTAGCATCCTGTCACTCGTCTTGCATCTGCTTTTTAGGCTCCAAATGTGGATGTTTTGTAGCAACCGCTTGTTTTTTTTCCACCTGCTTTTTAGGCTCCAGTAGTGGTTGTTTTGTAGTGCCCTGTCATTGTTTTTTCTACAGGCTTTTATATAGCTCCAGTCAGGGGTGTTTTTTGGAACCCCTCAGTGTCTCCCTACCGGCTTTTTAGGTTTCAAACGTGAATGTTTTTTCTCAGTGTCTTCCTATCAGTTTTTTAGGCTCCAAACATGGGTGTTTTGTAGCAACCTGTCAGTCTTTTTCCATCTGCTTTTTTGGCTCCAATTGTGGGTGTTTTGTAGCAACCTGTTGTTTTTTTTCCATTGGCTCTTTAGGCTCCAATCATGGATGTTTTGTAGTGACCCATCAGCAGGGATAGTGCCACAAAAAGCACCATTCTTGCCGACAACATCACTGCTTTTCCTGCAAGGATTGTGCCCCAAAGCCAGGTATTTTAGCCAAAACACAATCTTTTCCTATCCAATGTAGTTTTGTGCCTAAACCTAACCATGCCTTAACCACAGCATTGTTGAAACATTACAAATCAGCAGGAGTTTTTCTGCTGTGCTCATGGGCTTCTGAGAGGTTTGGTGGTGAGCAAGGAGATGTATTGCAATTTGTTTTAAATCTTATTTTAGAAAAACTGTCATAGTACAAAGAGTACATCATACAATATACTATTAAATGACTAAAAAAAAGTTCACTTTCTTATGCAATTGCAACAGCGAGATCTGCATTTGTATTTATCACGGCCCCTTTGACATGCTAGCAATTTGTTGTTGGGGGGTGAGTCAAATGGCTGAACACACTTAAGTGTAAACTGTTAATTAAAAATCAATGGTGTTTTTTAGAATCGATACAATAACACAAAACATAATATCGCAATAATCAAGTGTATCGATTTTATCTTACATCCCTACTTGACTGTGCATTTGAAAAGGATGTTAAGGGCAGTATGCTGCACATGTGCTCTGTGACTTTATGTGTGCAATATTGTGTGTGTTTTGACAGTTTGAGTGGAGGGGGCCGGGGGCTGAGCTACGCCAGCAGGACAGAGCAGAGGGCTGTCAGGCTGAGAACATGCTAATAAGGTCATACAGACAGAGCAGTACTGCGGTAAAGCAGGCAGCCAGACTGGCTGGAGAGACTCCCCAAGCGCACCTCTGAGGAAATGGCCCACTAAACTACAATTTGTGGTTGAGTGGGTAATGAAAACACTCCTAACTTTTGGGTAATTCATCACATATTGTCCTTTACCTCTCACACATTAAACCACACTCAGTGACTGTACATTAAAGCTGTAGGTACTAATAGGTTACTGCACAGTTTTTTGCTTGATACCTGTAGGTTTGCCACAAATACTTCATGGAATATTTTTTTTAAATGTCAAAAAGTTGAATGCATTTGTCTTGAAATTGGTTATTTGGTTATTTACACACACACATCATCTCTGCAGATGACGGATAAGAAAAATCTGCACAAAATCTGTGCAGAAGTACCCACACAACGTAACCTTATTCTTGATTCAACATGAACATGAACAACTTTCTGAAAGGGCAGTTTCATTGTTTAATTAGTTTTGAGTTATGGCTGAAGGGGTACAGTCGCGCCCTTGTTAGCCGGCAGTGGGACTGTCACCTCACACATCATCAAGCCGGCCAGTGAAGCGAAAGCTGGAACAGCGTGTACCAAAACAACACCATCACATCAACAGTTCGAGTAGACACTTGGCTTCTGTTCTGCATGGGCCACTGTTGCGGACACTGACTGGACAAACCGATTAACTGTCACCATCTGACCTAAAATCCCATCCCACGCACTGCTGATGTTGCCCCCGTTTTATTCCCCCGAACAGCTGCAGGAAAGTGTGCGCTGTCCTGTTCTTAAAGGAAGTCAAAGAATGCGATGACAGCCAAATATTTTAATACTTCTGCTGTTTTCTCTCAGACAGAACTCATGCATTTAAAGGAAAAAAATCTACAATAACTGTTATGCTAATATCAAACTACTGTATGACCATCTAGGTGAGGGCTTTGTGATGAAGTGAAACAGATCAAGTTAAACATTTAGTCGACTGCTGCCCCCAGCTGTTCAACTGCGGTAACAACAACACTTCTTTCTCAAACAAACAGACCTATAATAACTACGGGCTCACATTTAATTTGATAACAAAACAATCCTGTATCATAAACAATGTTTGTCCAATTTAGACAAGCCTGACACTGCAGTTTATTGACCGCTGAGCGATGAGTCCTCAAGTGACTGCAGCTGCTCTTTGAGCTCAGCTAGCTCTCTCTCCATTGTGTAGACATCTTCGGAAATTTGCCTGAGTGAAGCAGACACAGTTTGGCAGTGTTTAATACGTGCAACGTCAGGAGCAATTTAACTCTTAAGTTAGCTGGTTTTAAATGCTAATATAACTAAGATTATGCATCTCTCAAATACTAGGAAGGAGCCTTTGAACACTCCTGATGTTATTACTGCTCAGGGGAAGAAGTTGGAGGATATCACTTATTTCAAATATCTCTGTATTTGGCTTTATGACTCCCTTTCTTTTAAACTTCAGGTTGAAAATCTCCTTAAAAAGCTGAGGCTGAAGTTAGGGCTTTGTTTAAGGAACAACTCCTGTCTCTCCTTTGAGGCCAGGAAAACACTGGTTGCTGCTATGTTTTTACCTGTTCTGGATTATGGTGATTTGTTGTACATGAATGCATCTGCACATTGTTTGCATATGTTGGATACAGTAATCATAGTGCACTGAGATTTGTTACAAATTGTAAAGCCCTCATTCATTACTGTGCACTTTATTCCAGAGCTGGTTGGCCATCTTTGACCTTTCGTAGGCTCAGTCGAGGGTATTTGTTCATTTATATAGCCTTACTGGGTAAACTCCCTCCATACATTTGTACTTTGATTAAACAGTGATCTGACTGTAGCTGTAGTCTGAGATCTCAATACTTAGTTTTGTTAAATGTGTCTAAGGCATGGACTGAGCTGGGGAAAAAAAACTTTTATGTACTCTGTTTCTCTCACGTGGAATAACCTTTAAAAAAAGTTGAAGCTACGTGAATTGGTCTCTCTACCTGATTTTAAAGCTCTCTTAAGTACGAGAATGAATGTATTGGTTTGTTCTTGTATGTGTGTAGGTGCTCTAATATTTTTACATGTTACTGTATATATTCTATTTTTTTTATTGTGTGGTTGCTGTTTGGTTGTAACATGTGTGCTGCTGGCTTGGCCAGGTCTCCCTGGTAAAGGAGATTGTCAGTCTCAACGGCACTGATTAATATGGGTTAAATAAATAAAAATAATATCTCCAAGTAGCCTCCTGTTAAATTACAACATATGAAAAGGCACAACAGAGAGGTAAGCCATATTAAATGTACTAAAAACAACAAAATTTGTTCCTAACTATCTGGCTTCAATAAACATAATTTAGCTGTCTCTACTTTTTACTTGACCTCTGGTTTGATCTCCCGAAATCTGGACTTAACATCTGTGCAACTGAAACTGAAATGCTGACCTCTTTATTGAGTTTTTTGACACACCTGTATGCATTTATTTCATGTTAAACAAATGTTTTTAATAGACATGTCTGACAATAGTTTTGCAACCTTGCCTGAACATGTAGTATTAGTGCATGAATACATGATACCCTAATAAATTAAGGCTGATTGGCATCATGCCCTTCAGTCTTCCCCTGTCCAAGTAGATTGATGATCCAACACACTGTCTGGATATTACTTACCATGTTAGCCTTCCCTTCGTAGTAACTGTCAACAGGATCATTTAGCAAATCACTTCACTGATAGTGAATATTCACATATCTTAGGTGCCTCAAATCTCAGTGTGAAAGTCTTGGTTACATCTTGGTTACATAACAGCTTTTTTGCATTTTCCTGTTTTCAGGGTTCTCGCACATTTTCATGAACAAAATTTCAAAACTTTTTTCAGGGACTTATTTCTTATTCCACTTGCTGTTTTTTTTTAAACATGTCAGATTTTAACCTCTATTCAAACATAAAAAACAATTTCAGCTTTTAGCAGTCAAACTTAACGTTGTCACGCAGACAGCAACGATACGTCGACAGCTACAGAAAATAAAGTTGCCATTATGTTACATTACATTACATGTTTCATGTAAAAAGAAAACAAAATCTCCTCGCTGTAATAAATGCTATTTATTATTGCAATATTCCGAGAAATACAGCTGTGAAAAAAAAAACATTTTTCTTCGGTCTGTCCAAAGACTGTAAACAGTCATAGGGTCTGTCAGGCTGGAAAAATTTTGCAGTAATGTGACTGAAATTATTTAAGACCCATCTAATCTGAATTTAAGACAATGCAAGACTTTTTAAGAATCTGTAGACACCCTGTGATGATGTTTTAACTGTTACAAAGCGCAGCACTTAAATTAGTAAAACAAGGAAAGTATTCTGAGCAACTTTAGACATGTTTTGGGATGTCCTTTTTTTGTTTTAAAACAATAGCCAAAATAATGTGTACTCATAACTCTTCCAAAACATTCTGTTGATTTCAAATCATTTCCAGGCCTGGAGAACAATTTTTTAAATTTTACTTTTCTAAAAATGTCATAACTGTCAGAATCCTGAATATATGTGAAAATCACTGGTGTTGTATTTGCATTTATTTGTACCTGTGGGCAGCCTTGGCTCTGCTCAGCTGGAGCAGGAGGTGCTTGATGATGGCTTCATAGCGCCTGTTCTGGATCTGAGGGAGAGGAAACACAAACAAAATTCAGTTTGAGTTTTAACTGGGGATACTGGAGCTCATATTATGAACATAGCTGAAGTCGTAATATCTTCATTCATGGATTTATATTCCAAAATCAGATGTGTAACAGTTAGCAAATTATTGGCAAAAGGGAATGTATACAATCGTATGAAATAATTGCTGTACCTTCATCTGTAGTTTCAGTATATATAAATGAGAGCTGCATTACAGTCAGTTGTCAGAAAATGAAACTGCAACAATTCTTATTTGTTAATGTAGTTTTCTCAGCAACAGTGGCTAGAATTCACTAATTGCAGCTTTTCAAATGTGAATATTTCATATTTTTTTGTATTCTTCTGTGATAGTAAACATGCTCTGTTGACAGTTGGTCATTTTCACCATTTACTGACATTTTATAGACAACACAGGTTAATTAACTAAAAGCCCCAAGAGAGGGGTGTTTTCGGTGATGCCACAACCAGGTGATGAAGGTTATCTCTCTCTGCAGACAGCAACAACCAGCGAAGCATTCTATTGCTTTTGTTAAAGTTGGAGTGCTTAAACCCATCAGGGGGGACTTCTGGCAACAGCCCGGGACTGGCCACTGAAGGTCGACCTGGGGAGACAGCTCAAATTCTCAGACACCATTGCCGTGACCACGCTCAGGCCTGACATGGTTCTCGTGTGAGAATCATCAAGGCAGGTGGTCCTGCTGGAATTGACTGTGCCCTGGAGAGGTGATTGAGAGGCGAAAGGCTAAATCTGAGGAGCTTTCACGTGAATGCCAAGGCAATGGATAGTAGACCTGATGCAACCCCATCGAGGTCGGCTGCCAAGAATTTGCCGGCTAGTCGCTCTACAGGGCCCTCAAGTTGCTGGGGATGAGAAGACTGCACAGCAAGAGAGCCATCAGGAACATCCCTGATGCTGCTGAGAGGGCATCAAGTTGGCTGTGGATCAAAAGGAGTGATCCATGGACCACACTTGCTACCTAGACACAGGCCGGGGTCTGATCAACCTTGGCTGGGTCACCTGGACTGAGGTGTCATGCTGACAGACCCGAAACACCCAATGACACAAGGTTACATCACTGCTGATGTATCTAGGGTGCACCTAAAGGTGTGTGTAAAATCAGTCAAGGAAATTAATCTGTAAATTAATCAATGATTAAAAAATAATCGTTAGCTGTAACCACAGTCAATAAATTCCCTACTTCTCTTTGCCATACCTCTATGGATTTCTTTAACTGGGCTTGATTCTCAAATGCTTTTTGCAGATGCTCTCTCTTCTTGGCTGACTTCTCCATCATCAAAGAGATCTCCCTCTTCAGAGCATCAATCTCACTCTGCAGAATAGAATAGGAAAGGGCGTCAGATAAACAATTAACATGATATGTAAAGTTTATCATCCAGTTCATTCTCCCCACCTTTGCCATCTGCACTGTGTTTCCATCTGGATTCTCCAAATCTTTCTTCAGCTCCTCTTTCTTATTTTTCAGCATCTTGACCAGCGCTCTCTTCTCCTCCAGCTCTTTGTGGGCCTCTGTCTGACTCAGCATGTGTGAGACAGCTGCTCTGTGTCCCTCCATCTTGTCTCGGTAAATGTTGAACCTTTCCAGTGCCATGCGAGCGTTCTTCTCCTCCTCGCTTATACTGATCTGGAGATCTGTGTTGTCCTTACACATAGATGCACAGCGATCGTGCAGGACTTTTGTCCGCTGCTCCAGGTACGCCATCTCGGCCTCCAGCATCAGGAATTCCCTATGTATACATCTCAGCTCTTGCTCTGCCATCACACCTTTCTTCTCAATGTCTAAAAGAACTGCCTAGAAAAGGAGGCATATTACAAAAACTTCCAAATCAGTGTCTACTCTGCAAGAATCTGAACACTTTAAAACACTTTGGTTTTTGCTCCTATTTTTTCACAGGTTTAAGTTAAGGATTTTTTTATCCACTCCATATATATATATATTACTCTCAAATTTTGTTCTCAAATTTCTTAAAATCCGTGTTAGTGAGCTCCTCTTCCAAGATGATCCATCCTCCTGACAGGTGTGGCATATTAAGAGGCTGAGTAAACAGAGTCATTACTACACAGGTGTCACACATTTTGAGGGAGCGTGTCATTGGCATGCTGAATGTCCACCAGTGCTGTTGCCTGTGAACTGAATGTTCATTTCATTATCATAAGCCATCTCTGATGTCTTTTCCATGAATTGGCAGAACATCCAACCGGCCTCATGATTGCACAGGTCGGTCATGATGACGATCTGCTGTCAGGTCAAGACCTAGTGAGGATGATAAGTGTGCAGATGAGCATCTCTGAGACAGTTTCTGACAGTTTGTGCAGATATTCTTCTGGGTGGCTGGTCTCAGACGATCTTGCAGGTGAAGACACTGGATGTGGAGGTCCTGTGTTGGTGTGGCTACATGTGGTCTGCAGTTGTGAGGCCGGAGATGTACTGCCAAATTTATGGAAACGACATCAGAGATGGCTTGTGTGAACATTCAGTTCGGGCAAAAGTTCTGGTGGACATTCCTGCAGTCAGCATGCCAAAGGCATGATCTCTTAAGACTTGCAACATCTGTAGCATTGTATTGTGTAATCAAACTTGATATGCCACACATGTCACGGGGATGAAGTATCTTGGAAAAGAAGAAGTGCTTACCAACATGGATTTTGACAAATTTGTGACCAAAATTTGAGAGAAATAAGTCTCTTTAGTGCATAAAAAAAGTCTGAGATATTTAACTTAAACCTGTGGAAAATGGAAGCAAAAACAACAGGGCTGCATTTGAATTTTTGGTTAGTATAGATATATTGAATTTGTTAAAGCAGTAATAAAATAACTGAGCTATTGAGATATAACCAGTCTATTATGCATGCCTGACTCACCCATTTACAATAAAAAAAACCAACCTTCCTGTAACTTCAGTGCACATATTTATGACTAGTTTATTAGTGAAGTGAATTTAAGTTCATTTTCATGCATGTTCCTTAAAATAAACTATTTTATTAGCAAAAACTAAACATTAGTAGCAAATATAACCAAATGAACCACATGCACTTTTGGCACTGTAAACTCTGCACAGTTTTGTCTCTTTCTTTCTTTTTTGTAACCACTTCTGCATTTTTTATATGTATTCATTCTAAAAATGAGGGCTTGTGAACACAGTGCCATCACAAATAATGGCTGTATGTTAAATATAATTTAACCATAATCTTTGTAGAACTGAATTCCCATTTATCATGTACCTCTTAGGGGCACCATCCCCACTGTAGCACCACGACTTATACCTAACTGGTACAACCTCTACTGTCAGACAATGTAAACACTTATTTATAATGTCAGAATGTGTCTAAATTGCAAAACAGAGAGAAAAATTTAAATTATAAAAGCGGTGTTAGCTTGAGCCTTTAGTGAAAAGAGCTCTATTAGGGATAAAGACATACCTGCAGCTCACTGAGTATCTTCTCTTTCTCCTTCAGGGCCTCAGTCAGGGTACAGCCGTGTTGGCTGACATCCTCCACTGCCTTGGTTAAGGAAAACTCAGAATTCTCCGGTGTTCCTGAGGGACAGTTAATAACAGCGTATTAAAGTTTCTGTTTAACGAGCTGACTGTTAACCTAGTCAACACAAACTAGCTGCCAGGTAGTCAGCCTAGGTCTTGCTGGCAGTTTTTCCAAAGGTCATCTTCTAATTTTGGACGCCCCTGAACACACTAAATGCTGGTGCTTTACACATGTAGCTAACCCATAGTTAATGGGGCTACAGCTACAATTAAATTAGCACATGCAAGTTAATGGCGATTTCAAAAACTCAAAACAAAGATTGTCTAATATAATATCAGTGGTTGATGAAGCACTCGGATATTCTACTTCAGTAAAAGTAGCAGTAATGGCCCATTTCAGAATAATATATGTTACATTTTGGATTATAATCACTGATGCATTAACTGCACCACTTTAATGTTGCTGCTATTAAATGTAGAGCTCATTTTACTACTGGGTAGTTTAATCTGTAACACATCAAAGTTTATTTGCTCATTTATATTTTGTATTAATACACTGACTATGCAAAGTAACGAATAAGTAGTACAGTACAGTAATTCCCTCTGAGATGTAGGGGAGTAGAAGTGTAACATAGCAGAAAATGGAAATACTCAGTACCTCAAAATTATAAGGTAACTTAGCTTAACTACAATACTTGAGTAAATGTATTGAGTGACATTCCACCACTGTATAATATAACGCAAGTTACTAATTTTATACAGTCTATGCTTGAAAAAGGCTCTAAAGTGAGCTAAAATTATGCTAATGTTAGCTAGTAACTGGCCAACGAAGTTATGCTAGTTAACATAAAGTTAACGTTAGCATTATTGTTTTCATGGTTAAATAGCCTTTACTGGGCTCAGTTAATTAAACACTCTTGTAATTCTATTAATTTATTTTGTCAATTAGCATGTTTGACAATAATTAGTTTATGTCTTACCGCCTTCACCCACTCCAGCGGTCGCCATTTTGTCATCAATTAGCTACTTGACCTTATGGTTGGACCTGCTCCTTGCTGTCCAGTGTTGAGGTCAGGGACTGTTCATCACTTGTCAGGAGAGAGGAGGTGGTGCAAGACGGGGGAGGCATGTCAAATATTTTTAAACACTGGTGAGGGACTTGTGTTTTGTATTTTCACTTAGGGGAGGGACATACAACTTTAACTGTTTGTATTCTGTAATTACTTTAATTATTCTCTGATCCCTCAATTCTGCTGGTGAGTTTGAAAGCATGTTTTCGTTAAAAATCGCCAAAATCACACTATTTATCACAGCCAGAAAGGGTGAAAACAGAAAATATCACTGTATTTTCAAATTTCAGATGGTCACTGAACACATGCAACACAACAGGTGCTTTATTTGACACATCTCATTTAAAATGTCTCCAAAAATAAATGTTTTACACTAACCAGATCCTGTAAAAACATATCATCCTGCGTCCTGCATACATGACAGTAGTGAAAAAACAAGGATTTTTTTAACTCTGGAATTTCATAGTCAACTTTTAACTTTAGAATAAACAATAACAAAAGAAATCTAATGATGTCCGCTGTAACAAGTTACTGATCTCCCAGTGCTGTGTACAGTTTATTTGGGAAAGTGATCACTATATGCACATGTTGCCAATGCCAGCTTTGTGCGTGCTGTAACATGTGTATGTGCATGCGATGTGAAAGCTTAAGAAAGTTTGTTGTTTTTGTGTGTTTGGACCAATGACCGCTGGCTGTCATGCACCCATATTCTGCTGAAGAGCACACAAACTTGCATAATAATGCAGATTTTAAGGAGGATTTGCATTTTGCTAAATAAATCAACTGTTTGTCTTTATTTACTTTGCTTATTTTGTTTTTGCTTATTGACCCTTTGTTTGCTTGCTTGTTTACTTTTTTTGATTATATGACTTGTATTTGCTTATTATGCTTACTGAGGTGAGAATTTTTTAATCCTTCTGGAACTTGTTGTTTTTTTCCCCTTTTGTTGTTGTATTTCTTTTGTTTTGTTTTGTGCAAAAAACAAACAAAACAAAAAACAACAACTTAAAATTACTCTCACCCCTGTGCTGTTTGCTTGTGGCATTGTCTAAATCTACATATGATATTAATATCATTAATATAAAAAAAATGTTATTTATGTATATATAACATTATGACTTCATTCTCGTAGATTTATGACTTTATTGTTGTAATTTCATGAAAAAATACAGTCCCTTACTGTTAACTAGCAAAAATAGTTAGAGCCTGTGACATACAATTAACATCAACGTTAATTTCAACTTTATTCACCGATCGATAGAAAGAGTTTTGTTTTTTATAACACAGCAACAGTTATGGGTCTAACGGTCAGTAGAATTGAACTACAATTCCCAGAGTCCTCTTCTTCTCGTCGACCTCAAACTACATCCGGTCTTACTTCCGGCTAGCACAGTGGCAATGACAGCAGTTGTAACCACTTGAACAACACGCATGTTAACAGCGTTACTACACTCATTGCTCCCTAAATGTAGCCCAATGCTCGTCAGCCGCTGGTTACGACTGTGCTCTCTGTGTAGCCGTGTGGTTTACAGCAGCAGAGGAAGAGGAGCAGGATGGGGGACACGAACAGGACATGCTAAGATCACACAGGTGCAACACTGCTGGGGTACAGGAGCACCCAGACGCCTCTGTCACAGGGGTTTTGGGGACTTGTACCAGACTGAGTCAGTTCAGAGGTATCTTGAGCAGTTAATGGAGGAGTACAGAGACCTCAGCAAGAAGTTACAGCATGCTTACCTCAGCGAGTCAGACAGGAAAGTGCTCATGAAGAAACAGACAGAGCTGCTGCCCCTGGCAAATGTGTTTGAGAGGGTTGAACAAGCCATGAAAGACCTGGAGGAAGTCCATTCACTTCTGCATAGTGAGTTTATTTATTTCTGTCAGTAACAATTATCTAAAGTGGTATGTTTTTATGACATGTAATAATCACTTTTCAGTACCACAAAGAGTAGAAGTGTGTTTCTCAGGTTCCCTAGGAGAAGTCAAAGTCTGAAATTATAAATTAAAAGTCTTATTCGAGAATGTCTTTTACATGAATAAAGGTATTGCATTATTATAACTGTATCACTAAGCACTCTGGGTGTTACCTGAGGCTCCATGATACAATATTATCATAATACTCAAGTTACGGTACAATGTTATTGTGATTTTAAATGTGTTGATATGCTGACTTTTGTGATTTACACACCAGCCACTTTATTAGGTACACCTGTTCAACTGCTTGTTAGCGCAAATAACTAATCAGCCAATCACGTGGCAGCTACTCAATACATAAGGCATGTAGACCTGCTGAAGTTAAAACTGAGCATCAGAATGAGGAGGAAAAGTGATTTAAGTGACTTTGAACGTGACGTGGTTGTTGGTGCGAAGACGGGCTGGTCTGAGTATTTCAGAAACTACTGATCTACTGGGATTTTCACACAGAACCATCTCAAGGGTTTACAGAGGATGTCACAAAGCTCACAACATCTCAAACTGGTTTCTTGAACATGACAATGAGTTCACTGTACTCCAATGGCCTCCACAGTCACCAGATCTCAATCCAATAGAGC
Source organism: Cromileptes altivelis (assembly GCA_013133815.1). Lineage (NCBI taxonomy): Eukaryota > Metazoa > Chordata > Actinopteri > Perciformes > Serranidae > Cromileptes > Cromileptes altivelis. The sequence continues at coordinate 18,291,644 of CM023131.1, read as the reverse complement.
ACCTTTGGGATGAGGTGGAACGGGAGATTCACATCATGGATGTGCAGTGGACAAATCTGCAGCAACTGTGTGATGCTATCATGTCAATATGGACCAACATCTCTGAGGAATGTTTCCAGCACCTTGTTGAATCTATGCCACCAAGAATTAAGGCAGTTCTAAAGGTCAAAAAGGGTCCAACTGTGTACTGGCAAGGTGTACCTAATAAAGTGGTTGAGTGAGTGTATTACGAAGGAAAACTATGTCAGTGTCGTATTATCTAATAAGTCTTTAGTCTGTTTATCTCACTTAAGTCATTTTATTTGTGGAATGAAAAAGGAATTGATTTTTATCATTCAACGGGCTACCTGAGGTTGAATTTGTAGTTGTAATTTTAATAGTTATATAATCAATACTTGGTCTTCTCTGTGACAGTAAATGCATTATCTTTGTGTTGTGAACAAAACAAGACATTTTAGGACGTCATCTCAGGCTTTGGGAAACACTGATCAATATTTTTCACCATTTTCGGACATTTTATAAACCAAACAACTAATCCATTAATGAAGAAAACAATCAACAGATTAATGGATAAGGAAATTATCATTAGTTGCTGCTCTGTTGCTCTGAAATTGCAGTTAACATTAAGACACCAAACAATGTAAATACCCTGATCTGCTTCCCTCCTGACTGCAGGTTCAGCCGGTACCAAAGACGAAGATGAACAATTGACCCAGCTGTTAAAAGAAGAGGAAGCTCAGATCTCCTCTGAGATTTTGGCCTTAAGAAAAGATGTAAGACACAAAGCCATGATCAAATATGTGTAAACATGTGTTACAGATTATTCTGTGTTAATGTAAATCTTCTCTCTCCTTAGTTGATCAAAGCCCTTGTGCCTGCCGACCCTCTGGACTCCAGTAACATTCTGCTGGAGGTTGTTTCAGGACGAACAACAGGAGGTATGAAAGGATTCAAAAATGTTCTCTTCACCATGTGGGTAATATAAGACAGCTTTGCAGCCTTTACAGCAGGCATGTCCAAAGTCCACCCTGGGGGCCAGTTGATACTAGATGATAGACCTCGCTGTATTAAAAAAGCCATGACAGGGCTCCATCGTTTGATAGAGGTCCCATGTATTGTATATGGGAAGGTCTGGTTTTAGCCATCTGATGGTTATACACTTAAGGCTGCTGTTAGTCATATATGTAAGAGGTGTTTCTTATCCCTCACATTCAGACTTTGGGGTATAACATTGCCAAAATATGTGGGTGTGATTAAGAGTACATGCCCCACAATTTCTCCAACATGAGCTCTGAGAAATCGAATTGTTATTCTCCGTTTTAATTTCCCCCCATGTGTTTGAATTGTAGCCAGTTGTGTCTGGTATGACAGTGTCATACCAGACACAACTGTCATACTGTGATATGATCATGTTCATCTGTAGGGTGTTTAAAAAATGTCCCGTGCACTTCACTAGCTATTGTCTAGTCTCAATTTCCCATTTGTATTTCTTCTATAAAGAGTGTTAAAGAGTTTACCCCACTCACTGTGTATTGTCAGAAAAGGTATGTGTTTTTTAAGTAGCCCATATAATGTGAGAAGCAGCCACATTAACCCCCAGGTTTTTTCACTTTATCTCAAAAAACACAACCCTGCTTTACAGCCTCATTTAACCAATACATGTCAGATAGCAGCACACAGTATGATGTCTTACTATGCTGTTATGTTGTTTCAGGTGACATCTGTCAGCAGTTCACCAGAGAAATGTTTGACATGTACCAGGGTTTTGCTTATTACAAGAATTGGGACTTTGAGGTTTTGAACTACACACCTGCTGAGTATGGTAAGTCACTGTTTTGTCTGTGTTGTGTAATTTGTTAGTTTACCAAAATGTGAGACAGGTCACATAATATATTGGTGTCCTACTAGACAAAAACTACATTGACAGAAATTGCAAAGGAAGAAAGACATAAATGTATACTTATAATAATGATCAGCATATTTAGTAACAAGAAAAAAGGTTAAATGCGAAATAAAAAGAAAGGAAACAACAGTGAAATAAAATAAGAATTGTGATATTTATTGTGACAAACCTGCACATAAAGTGGCAGAAACTGAATATATTAATTGCTGTATTGCATTGCAATACTTGAAAACCTGAAACAGAGCCATATTAGTTTCACCTGTGCCTGAAAAGCCAGGATGTCAAAGATCGGCATGACAGAAGAGGTTTGGGAACAACTGCATGAATGGACTGCTTCTTCCTCTCAGGTGGTCTGCATCATGCAGCAGTGAGAATAGCTGGGGAGAATGTGTACAGACATCTGAAGCATGACGGAGGAACACACCGGGTGCAAAGGATCCCTGAGGTGGGCCTCTCCTCCAGGATGCAGCGTATCCACACAGGAACTATGACTGTCATCATCCTGCCTCAGCCAGTGGAGGTACACGTTCATTCTACATCAGTCAATGCTACCTTTTTTTAACTACTTACATTAAATCATGGAAATGGGGTAAAATATTATGGAAATGTTTTCAGACTTCATTGGTAAAAAAATGTGTGGGAGCCCTGTTATTAACATGATTAAAATGTAAGTCACTGTGTCTGTCCTGTGTTTTGTGTTGACAGTTTGAAGTCAACATCAATCCAAAGGACCTCCGCATCGACACATTCAGATCTCGAGGTCCTGGGGGCCAAAGTGTCAACACAACAGACAGCGCAGTGCGCATTGTTCATCTTCCCACAGGTAAAACATGCCATAACGGTTCTGAAGCTGCTGCAGAGTCAAGACAGTTTTGCTTTTATCTTTGTCTGTCTTAATGTCTTGTCTCACCCTCCCAACAGGTGTAACAGCCGAGTGTCAGCAGACTCGCTCTCAGCTGCAGAACAGAGACACCGCCATGCGTGTGCTGAGGGCCCGGCTCTACCAGAGCATGATGGGTAGAGAGACTGAGCAGAGGCACACAGCAAGGAAGCAGCAGGTGAGTGAGCAGCATGACCTCTGTTTTATATTTGATTACATTTTGGAAATTGAATTTAGCTGAACTATTAACAGTTCATTTTTTTCTGTGTACCACTGATAACTCTCACTGAATTACTTTGATACTGAAGAAATCTTAAAAACTGAGTTCTGAAACATTCCCATTCCTGTCCCAGTGCACACATACAGTCAGCCACACTGTGTGATGCAAATTAAGTCTAGGTTTTTAGGTTTCTAGCTCCATGAATGCTGAAAGGTACAAACAGATTTTGGATATGCTGCCATCCAGACAGCATCTTTTTCGGGGACATTCCTGCTTATTCTAGCAAGACTGAAAGAGCGTTTCCATTAACCCCAGAAATGCGCAAAACCTAAATATCGCAATAAAAAACTGGCAATGGAAACACCTACATTTAAAAAAAAAAAACCTCTCAAATATCGAGAAAAAGTTTTTACGCTCTCATGAGGTGGTTTTTCAGACATGTCAATGTAGAAGTATATCGCAAAAGTGTAATGGAAACTCTTTTTTCACAAATATACATCACCAGACATGAAATTGGTGAATTCCTCGTTCACGATCCTCTCCCAGAAATCCTCTATCCGTGGTTGCTGCCACACATAAAGGGGTTTTTTTGGGGAGTTTTTCCTTATCCGCTGTGAGGGTCTTAAGGACAGAGGGATGTCGTATGCTGTAAAGCCCTGTGAGGCAAATTGTGATTTGTGATGTTGGGCTTTATAAATAAAATTGATTGAACTGATTGATTGACATAAGGACTTTGCCTTTGGAATACCACTCGCTCTCTTCATCTTTGGTTGTAGACTACTGCAACAGCAGCAGCAGCAACAACCAAGATGATTGCTCCAGCTTGCAAGAGATTTGTCCATGTTACTTCCACAGACAAAGTGGAGTCTTTGCGGGACGAGATTTTACGAGAATTACAGCTCATACGCAAAACACCTTTTAATGGAAACACCTGCGAGTCGCAGTTGTACTTTGTCGAAACTTTAGAAATATTGCATTTATTTTGCACAAAACTGTAATGGAAACGTGACGAATGAGACACATTCTGCATGTCTGTGGCTTCATAGAAAAAGAGTTCAGGTACTAGACTGAACATCATGGAGCTAATAACCTGCTTTTGTAGTTGGAAGAAGTCATCTCAACATAAAGTTTACGTGGTAATACTCCCAAACACTGGCGGAGGCTTTTTTCCTATTTACTAGCCCTGTTACATTATTACCACCACTCGAGGTTGCTGTCTCTCTCAGCTCAGCTGTGTGTAGAGACTGACCTCTAGTGTTGCGTGCTGTGCGCTGTGTTGCCTAAATACAGCATCACTGTATCAGTTTAATAAAAAAGAGGAGCATCTGTATTTTTGATATTGAAAATCATATCTTCAGGATTTCGAGAGCATAAAATCGAAAGTATTAAAAAGAGCAAGCCATTATTTTTATTTTTGTGTGTATGGTTCATGAATGAATAATGTATTAACGGATTATTTTATAATTTTCTGATTTTGGACTTCCTATTTATTATGAAACGAACAAATGATACACAGATTATATCCGCAAATGTTTGTCCTTTTAACCACATCATTCCTTCCTGTTCACTCCCGTGTCCCTAACCACAGGTGGGCACACGTTCTCAGTCAGAGAGGATTCGTACCTACAACTTCAGCCAGGATCGTGTCACAGACCACAGGACTGGATATACTACTAGAGACATAAAGGTCAAATATTATGCCAGCGTGTCTCTTTTTTCAGTGTGTCGTCTCTGTTATTGCCTTTTATTTTCTTTGTCTAAACTCATGAGTGAAAATCAATGTCTCATGTGTTGTGCTCCATGTGTAGGAGTTCATGAGAGGAGGGGAGGCTCTCCAGGATCTGATCTCGAACGTACTTGAACACGCAGAGAGGGAGGCTCTCCTGGAGCTGGTGGAGAGCAGCTGTAGTCTGAAACCACTGGAGTCTGGACAGTCTGCAGACTGACACCCACCACAGCTTCCTGCCAAGTGATTCAGCGGATGCATTTCTCCAACACTCACTGCAGCTCTGTGACTGCAAACCAGGGCTCAGATATATATTATTTCAATATGAATGTATGCTTGTGCAGTAGTCAGAGTGAAAACTCACTCATATTTAAGAGGTTTTTATTTTTGTAATAAAATATTAAATTATGTATTTTGTGTCATGGCAATTCCCTAAATGCAACAGCCTTATAAATGAGTAGTAAATAGTATAAATAAGCAATAACTTAAACTGTTTCAGGATAAACTCATTGCATTTGCCTATCAGATTTTTTTAAAAAATTGAGCTATTACACACTATTGTAAAGTAAAAGCTGCACAAATCTACTGAAAAATGTTGATATACATATAATTGCATATTGCTAAAGCCAAAGATATTTAAATGTCAATTTTTCTCAATATACTTATGGCATATGTGCAACAAGTGAGATTTGGTTGTCCAAATTCTAATCTAACCTTTTTCTTAATGAGCGTGAGGCTGAAACTTCTACTACACACTAGGAAAAAACTTCATAGTGAAGTGCAGTAAAACTGACTTCTTACATCGAATATAAACACACATCAGTCGTGTTTATTATCAGCAAATATCCTTAATGGTTCTTTGCCAATCAGGGTGCGGTGAAACCACCTATCAGCTTTATACACACACTCCCAGCAAAACCACGTCACACCCTGCGTGTGTTTGCCAGCTGACCTGCAGCCTCCAGTTTTTTTCTGTACCTGTTTGACATCTTATTATAATTCACTGTTTACTTCAAGTCAGTTGAATTTTCAGACAAGCTCACATTTTCAGTTATAAGTCACTGAGATCACATTGTTCCATCTTTAATCAAGCCTATCCGTACTGCTTTATGAAAGTGTCACAGTCAAATACTGCAATGATGTTTCCACAAGGACACCTTACTGGCTTTTCATTACTTACAATGGTTAAAAAAATACAACTATGGAAGATAAAAACATTTTTTGAATTGCTCTGTAGGTAAATCTGCTCTTAACAGGCAACAGAATGCAATGACAATAATGTTTACATCAGATCTTGAAGACTATCAAAGTGTCACACACCTTAAATGGTTGGTTTAGTATTTTTCAACCTGGATACTATTTCCCATGTTTTTGAGTCTAAGTGACTGATGTTGAGTACTAAGCGAACAGCGGAACAGGCTGCAATGTAACCACTCAGGGGATGTGTGCTGTCAGTTTACGTCACTAAAAGTGTTTGCTTTTGCCACTGACAGGCTCAGATTGTTTTTGTAAGTGTCTGACAATATTATGGAAAGGATCCCTACAGAGATAGACCTTTTGTTAAAGAGTGAGGTTGTTTTGTTTAACCAGAAACAGCCCTGAAATCGCTACCTCCACACCCAGCAGACTATTTGAATAAACACTAATTTTATTATTGGAAAACTTACTTCATTCAAAGCTGACAAAGAAAATCAAACTCACAAAACAAACTGGGTTCGTCTTTTAACTGTTCCAATAATCAGAAACCCTAATTTGCTTGAAATAAACCCCTAATTCACCCAGGAAGATATAAAAACATGCTGGCTAGATACACGCTAAAATTAGTTTATTAAATCCTTCAAATCCTGGAACGACATCACTTTTCTTGTGCTGCTTTCAGACGCCTTTCGCAAGATGTTTTTAACCACTGGAGCAAATTTTTCAAATACATGGAAAAAGGGCAATGAGCAACTTGGTAGTAAATGTCCTACAAATTGCAAAAAAGAAAAAAAAATTCTAAAAACTAGGGAAAAAGGAAAAAGCTAGAGAAAAGCAATTTATAATTATTATTATAACTATTCAAAATTATGTTACAGTATTGTTATACTTTTTAAGCACCATTTTTCAGTAATTTCCTCTCTTTTTATTTTACTGATTTTCTTGTTTTTTATTTTCTTTTGACTAATTTCTTGCTAGTTTTCTTGGGTAATTTCTCCTTTCATTGCTCATTGTCTTCTTTCCATGTTCTTAAAAGAAATAAAGCCAATTTGGTCTGGTTTCAAATGGTTCAATGGAGTCTGGTGGGTTTTGCAGTAGTGCTGTTTCTGGTTAAACACTTTTGCAGAGATGTCTAAAAAAATTCTATCTCTGTAGGGATCCTCTCCATAAAATTGACACTCTTAATAACAATCTGAGCCTGTCAGTGGCAAAAACAAACACTTTTAGTGGACGTACATTGTAATTTACAAAAGCCTCAAGGGGTTCCATTACAGCCTGTTAAGCTGCTGCCAGCTGCAGCACTCTCATTAATACTGGACCAATTTCCAAAATTGTCTCCATTTGTCACTTGGACACAAAACATAGGAAAACAGGATCCAGGTAGAAAAATAAAAAAGGTTACCCTTTAATTATGACAGATCATAGAACAAACAGAAGAACATGGATTGTGACATTTTTAAATAAACAGTTTTGTTTTGTTTTGTTTTTTTTACCTTGTCTTCAAGTTTCTCAGGCCAATTTGCCCTAAAAAAATTTGACTGTAAAAAAGATATTTGTGCATGTTATGTAAATAGAATAAAACACTCCTAATACATTTAATATGCTTCAAAAATAAAAATGGCGCATCAAATGTCAAAAAAGTTTATAGAAAGAGTTCTCCGCTGTGTGTAGTTTTGATATGACTGGGTCAGTCGTCATTGTCTCTCTGTCGCAGGCTTCTGGATTTGCCGTTTTGTGTCTTGTTTTTCCTGAACGAAGCAGGCCCGCCTTCCTCTCCAAGGGATGTGATGATGCGTTCCTTGAACTTCGGTTTTGGCTCTGGCGGCAGGTCGGTTGTTGCGCTGGCAGTGCTTCCCTCCACTTGGGGTAGCTGTAAGTCAACCTTGGCACTGGAGAGGAAATAAAAAGGAATCTTTATCAGGACATGTTGGCTGCATATCAATCAATGGGTCACTTCATGGTCTATTAGTATCCTCATCAACCATTTAAACAACACTTACTATGGATCCTCCTCTTCCTGGATTGCTTCCCACACCCCATATGGATTTGCAGTTTTGGGCCTTTTGGCTTGTGTTGTCACTGGTGCTGCCTCTTCCTCTTTCTTCTCTTCAGGTTCAACTGTTGTACTTTGGACATCTTCCTCTTTTTTCACCTCGTCAGCCTCCTCTTTGGGAGCATCATCACTCACTTTATCTTCCTCCTCCTTTTCTGACGACTCAGCTTCTGCTTTCCTTTTCTGAAAACATAATGAGGATTAGGATGTGAGGTCTGCAATTTGACAAGCCAAAATGTACTTTCTTATTCACTGCCAGGACTCCTCTCACCCTGAAGCTGATCTTTGGGACTTTGGGCTGCTGGCTGGCTTGTTCGGGGACTTCAGCCTCCTGAGGTGCCGGGGCTTCACTGGAGCCCTCCTCTCCTCCTGACAGTGGCTCCACCTGAGGGGTTGAGGGCTCCTCCTGACTCTCCTCCTCTTTGTTGGACCCAGATCCAGACGCTTCATTCGAAGGAAAGTCTGCTGGCTTCTCCCAGGTGGTCTCTATGAGGTGAGACAGATAATCCATTCAGAATAAGACAGTGAATCCGGGAATAACAGTGATATGAAAACTAATTTTAGATGCATAAAAAATAGTTTCACCTCCAGTCTCAGAGTTGAAGTAATATGTATAACCATCAGGACTGACGGCTTCCATCCAAGGACAGCCTGAAGAGCTCTGAAGACAACATGTAAATGCATGTCATCAGCAACCCACAGAATTTGAAACAAAATCTGTACTTAAAAATGCACAGAAACTAAAAAAATGTTAACCTCCATCTGTCCAGGCTGTGCTGAGCATTGTCCTTGGAAACCCTCTGGTTTTTCCCATGTAGATTCTGTAGTTAAAACACAAAGACAACATAACACCAAACCACACTGAGAAGAGTCAGTCTGACCATAAAGTCTAAAAACATGTTTGTGTTTTTAGGTTCTCCCCACCTCCAGTTACTGTGTTGTAGTAGTATATGTGTCCATCATCTGTTTGTCCTTCAACCCAAACCTGTGCTTCTGTTTGGTCTCTGGGCTTCTTGCTTGCTTTCTCTTTCTTTTGCTGTTTTTTGGCTTGTGGTTTTGCCTGTGGTTGTGGCTGTGGTTGTGGCTTTGCTGTTGTGGTTTGGACTGGTAACCCTTAAACAAAAACACAGAACTTTAATATATCAAAGAGCAAAAGCTCCTCTTGTGTAGCCCACATGCTGCATATTATTTCAGTAAAATATACAAAAAAATTACCTGCTTCTTCCCTTTCCATCCTCTTCAGATCTTCCTGATATGCCTTCAGCGCTGCCTCCTCCATTGCTGCAAACTCTTTAGATGTGCGTTCCTCCTGCTTCGCCTTGTCGATGCTCTTCTTTTTAATCTGCAGAAAGAAAGATAAAATGAGGTGAGCGGCAGCAACCAGCAGCCAATAAGAAGAGAGCTTCAGAGTCAGAGTGTTATATGTGGACCTTATCTCTTCTGCCAGTCCTGAGAGCAGTGCCAAGATGGGCTAGTTTTTCTTGGCTGTGTGTGTGTCCTTGAGCGCCTCGCTGATACTTATAGATTATGTGTAATCTGTGTTTTATAGCCATGCAAATATATGTGCATCTGTGTGTTAGTGAATCAGCAGGAAGACCAAGAAAACATGAAATTCGCCTCACATGACTTAACATTGAATTTTTGACTCAAGTCATTTTAATTTGACACTGAAAGGTAAAGCATTCCCTTTGTGAAGATCCTACATGTACTACAGTAGAAGCTGGAAGCATTTGCTGCTTTATTCTGTTCGATCTTAAACACAAAAAGAAATGTATCATAAAATGTAATACCTCAGAGATTTTTGCAGCCACATTTTCTTTGTGATTCTTCCCTCTTTCATGGAACTCAATGCTCTGCAAAGCAAAACAAACAGGAGAATATCATTAGCATATGTGAAAGCCGTCCTCAGCAAGATTAACTGCATCTTTCGGCCTACTCACAGGCTTATTGTCCGCAATCCAGCATTTGCAGTACTGACAGAATTTCCTTGGTTGTGACTTCCAGTAGTCCGCCCTGAAAATGCACAAAACCATCATCAGCTAGCAAAACATAAACTGTAGCCTGGGCAGCTAACGCGGCTAACTGGCTGACATCCTGCCCGGTGTTTAAAATAATTTAACTCTAAATGATAATAATAACAATCACTCAACATACAAAACAAGCCGCTGAGTGTATCTCATTACTTACATGATGTCTTAGTGGGTAAAACACGACGAAAGAACTCAAAACGAACCAAATAAGAAGACAACAGCTTCCCACATTTCAAGAATGACAACAGCGTCCTTTTGTGATGACGTCATCGCCAGACGACGTCGAGATGAGCCCTCAAGCTGATATAAGATGTTAAAACCACAGTAAATTATATATTAAAATATTATGCAATATAATATATGTGTTAGAAAATTATAGAATAGATACATACATAAAAATAAACGTTTAAATTTGGCTAAGTTCCTCCGGACGTCGAGCAAAAGCTCCCCCGGCTTGTTTTGATCATATTTATCGCCCCCTAGTGGAAGAATACAGGCATGACTGGTGGCAAATACAGGCTGTAACAGTGGTTTCCAACATTTCTTCCTTCAGAGACCTTTTTAAAAAATGAATAAATACATACATACATACACACACACACACACATATATATATATATATATATTATTAATGAGTAAACTGATGTCCCCTAACTAAGTGACATTTTATGGACACATTCCCTGCTACTGTAACGCCTTCATCTGGATCTCCATTTACGGACTTTGAGGAAAAACATACATACAGTTTGACATTCAGGTGTAAACAAGAGCTTAACTGTGAATGTTCAGAGATGAGTTTCCTTATATTTTTAGGAACTTTTTTATAAGATTGCATCATGTATGCATCATCACCTAAACGCATTGTATATTATACCAACATATTCCCAGGCCACTAATTTGTACCTTTGTGCTCTGTGGGAGGGGGGCTCGAGTTTGTATGTTTGTGTTTGACAGAGGATTTTGTTTTTACCTCTTGCTGTCAGGAATAAACAGAGATTGCCTCTAAAGATATCCATGATAGATAGATAGATAGATAGATAGATAGATAGATAGATAGATAGATAGATAGATAGATAGATAGATACTTTAATAATTCTTGGCAGGAAATTGTAATATTACAGCAGCGTCATACATTCACTCATTCATTGCACACAGAAGAATAAAAACACAAATCTATCAACAGGTTTAGTATAATATAAAATCAAGCTAAAAAAAAAGATGATGCCTAAAAAAACTAATTACTTCTAAAAGTATAAATAAAAACAAACAATTAAAACAAATGTACTGATAGAGTGCTGGAGTTATTGCACATAGAGGGATCGAGAAGTTATTGCACACTAATTACACATTAAACACTTTACTGCACATTAAAGAGCTTGATGGAAGCTGGCAGGAAAGACCTTCAATACCGTTCAGTCTTACATCTTGGTGGGATCAGCCTGCCAACGAAGGTGCTCTGCCGAAACACCTCCAGGACATGAAGTGGGTGCATGTCATTGTTCGTTATAGCATTCATTCTTCTCAGAATGTGACCAAGGGGGAGTAAGTAGATGATGAATAGCAGGGGCCCCAGGACAGAGCCCTGGGACACACCTGTGGAGACTGGGAGGGGGTGTGAGGTAAATGATTTCAGCTGAATGAACTGAGTGCAGCCAGAGAGGTAAGATTTAAACTAGTCAAGGTGTGTATGTGTGATGCCAATAGTATGAAGTCTGTCCAGGACGATGGTGTGTGAGATGGTGTCAAAGGCCGCACTCAGATCAAGCAGAATGAGGATGGATAATAGACCAGAATCAGCTGCCAGGAGGAGATCATTGGTGATTTTAAGCAATGCAGTTTGGTTAGTATCTTCTGATTTTATTTGTTCTTATCTTGATTTTATTTAGTTTTTAATCGGGTTACTCTGCTTTTATTTATCTATTTTATTGTCTATTTTTAAACTAATTGTCTTAAGGATGCTATTTATTTGCTGTCAGGATCTTTTTTGTTTTATCTTCTTTGCACTTTAGCACTTACCTTGTTGACCTCTTTTGGGTGCCAAGGTACTTGCTGCTCCGCAGTAAATAGGTGCAATACCCTGGGAAAAGTGCAATACTGTGTAGCCCTATAACAAAACACTGTGAATGTAGGCCGTCCTCTGTTGTATTACTGTGTGAATTATCTGTTGGTGTTTTAACTGTGTTCGCAGCTGTATGTAGCAATACTGTCTGCAACAATTTTCCCACAAGGGACAATAAAGTTTATCCTGATACTGATCCTGTTTTATTCTATGTTTTTTTATTCTTTTATAATTTCTCTGTCTCTTTCTGAATAGCTAGTAGAAATAGAATTTCCCTGCAAGCTGTACTGATTGTGTATATGACAAATACATTCTTATTTGATTTGATGAAAGGGCGCGGGGGCTAAATAGCTGAATCAATCTGTGGTTTGACTTTGGAAAAATTGCATCCAATTATTAAGTCTTTATTTGAGTGTTTGCCTGCTAATTATGGAGGAGGTGATGGCACACAGCTGTTATCTGAATAGAAATAAAACAGAATAAACAGATAAAACAGAAACACAAGTCAAAAAATGGCAGTCTTGAACTTTTGCAGGGTTTTTGTTTCCTGTTAGATGTTTTTTTTTAAATCTCTCCTCCTCTGGAGACAGTTGTCACATATACATACATATACATATATATATATATATATATATATATACACAGTGCAGGCCAAAAGTTTGGACACACCTTCTCATTCAATGCGTTTTCTTTATTTTCATGAATATTTCATGAATTACAACTATAATATTATTACTTTCAATAATGTTGTAAGCTACTGTCATTACCTGCATATCTCTCTCTCTCTCTCTATCTCTCTCTCTCTCTCTCTCTGTCTCATTGTGTCATGCAGATTACTGTTAATTTATCATGTTGATCTGTTCTGTACGACATCTATTGCACGTCTGTCCGTCCTGGAAGAGGGATCCCTCCTCAGTTGCTCTTCCTGAGGTTTCTACCATTTTTTTTTCCTCGTTAAAGGTTTTTTTTGGGGGAGTTTTTCCTTATCCGCTGTGAGGGTCCAAAGGACAGAGGGATGTCGTATGCTGTAAAGCCCTGTGAGGCAAATTGTGATTTGTGATAGTGGGCTTTATAAATAAAATTGAATTGAATTGAAAATTGAATTTACATTGTAGATTCTCACTGAAGGCATCAAAACTATGAATGAACACATTTGGAGTTATGTACTTAACAAAAAAAGGTGAAATAACTGAAAACATGTTTTATATTCTAGTTTCTTCAAAATAGCCACCCTTTGCTCTGATTACTGCTTTGCACACTCTTGGCATTCTCTCCATGAGCTTCAAGAGGTAGTCACCTGAAATGGTTTCCACTTCACAGGTGTGCCTTATCAGGGTTAATTAGTGGAATTTCTTGTTTTATCAATGGGGTTGGGACCATCAGTTGTGTTGTGCAGAAGTCAGGTTAATACACAGCCGACAGCCCTATTGGACAACTGTTAAAATTCATATTATGGCAAGAACCAATCAGCTAACTAAAGAAAAATGAGTGGCCATCATTACTTTAAGAAATGAAGGTCAGTCAGTCCAGAAAATTGCAAAAACTTTAAATGTGTCCCCAAGTGGAGTCGCAAAAACCATCAAGCCCTACAACGAAACTGGCACACATGAGGACCGACCCAGGAAAGGAAGACCAAGAGTCACCTCTGCTTCTGAGGATAAGTTCATCCGAGTCACCAGCCTCAGAAATCGCAAGTTAACAGCAGCTCAGATCAGAGACCAGATGAATGCCATACAGAGTTCTAGCAGCAGACCCATCTCTAGAACAGGAGGAGACTGTGTGAATCAGGCCTTCATGGTCAAATAGCTGCTAGGAAACCACTGCTAAGGAGAGGCAACAAGCAGAAGAGATTTGTTTGGGCCAAGAAACACAAGGAATGGACATTAGACCAGTGGAAATCTGTGCTTTGGTCTGATGAGTCCAAATTTGAGATCTTTGGTTCCAACCGCCGTGTCTTTGTGAGACGCAGAAAAGGTGAACGGATTGATTCCACATGCCTGGTTCCCACTGTGAAGCATGGAGGAGGAGGTGTGATGGTGTGGGGGTGTTTTGCTGGTGACACTGTTGGGGATTTATTCAAAATTGAAGGCACACTGAACCAGCATGGCTACCACAGCATCCTGCAGCGACATGCCATCCCAACCGGTTTGCGTTTAGTTGGACGATCATTTCTTTTTCAACAGGACAATGACCCCAAACACACCTCCAGGCTGTGTAAGGGCTATTTGACCAAGAAGGAGAGTGATGGAGTGCTGCGGCAGATGACCTGGTCTCCGCAGTCACCGGACCTGAACCCAATGGAGATGGTTTGGGGTGAGCTGGACCGCAGAGTGAAGGCAAAGGGGCCAACAAGTGCTAAACACCTCTGGGAACTCCTTCAAGACTGTTGGAAAACCATTTCAGGTGACTACCTCTTGAAGCTCATGGAGAGAATGCCAAGAGTGTGCAAAGCAGTAATCAGAGCAAAGGGTGGCTATTTTGAAGAAACTAGAATATAAAACATGTTTTCAGTTATTTCACCTTTTTTTGTTAAGTACATAACTCCACATGTGTTCATTCATAGTTTTGATGCCTTCAGTGAGAATCTACAATGTAAATAGTCATGAAAATAAAGAAAACGCATTGAATGAGAAGGTGTGTCCAAACTTTTGGCCTGTACTGTATGTATATACACACACACACACACACACACACATATGTCTAATAAATACTCTATATAATATTTGACAATGCCCTCAGTTACTGTCAAAAATTAAGAAGGTTTTAACTGTAAATAAATTACAAAGTAATTTGGAATACATTAGACAATATATTTAAAAAAAAAATACAGACTTTATTTGTATCACTGAAGGTATATGTTAGAATATAATGGCCAATTGTTCATTGACTAATGACATCTGCAAGTCATTATATAAATGCAATTTAAAAGTAATTTTATCAATTATAAGGATGATTCCTACCTGCTCCTCTTCATATTGAGGTTTTGCCTGTGAGACTGTGTGGCTGGCCTTTGACGTGGGTGGTACAAGTATCTCTGTACAGGCTCTCTCCATTTCCTTGACCGATGGATCATCATTGTTCACAAGGTGAACAGTGAGGTGCGGATTATCCAGCGTATAGTTGGAATAAAACTCTTTCAGAGTGGACACTATAATGTCCGCACACATTGGCAAGGGGAAGCTGAATATGCCAGAGCTAATAGCTGGAATGGCAACAGACTGCAAACGATGTTCCATCACTTTCTGTAGGATGTTCAGTACTGCAACTTTAAAATTCTTCTTGGCTTTAGACAGCACTGCCTGTGCTGTTTTTTTTGGGACATGAGGGCCAACTGCATGAATGACCAGTTTGCATGGTAGATCACCAGCACTGGTCACGATTGCATCTCCAGTGTTTAATTGTCCATGTTTGCGGATATGGAGGTCACTCTCTGCTTGGATCACTGGTCCTCCAGCTGTACACAGAGCTAGGGCAAGACTACCGTTGTGCTGCAGGTTTTTATTGGCAGCGTTGACAACACCGTCAACAACAAATGTTGCTAGATCTGCCTTCCATACACATACTGTCATGCTTTCAGACAGTTCAGCTGACAATGTCTGGACTTGGTCTTCCATCCCTTTTTCTTCTACAACAGTGACATCGGCCATTCTCACGACATGAGCTCCTTCTGTGTCAAACTGTACAAATGTTATGTATTAGTCTTAGGAAAATGGCATTTACTGTAAGTAAAATGTCAGTTTAATGGTTTAATAAAGTCAGAAGTAATATTATTCATAACATCTAAAATGTACATACAGTTTACATCTGAGAAAAAATGTAATACTTTTTCCCCTTTTTTTAATTTTAAGGCTTTGAGAACTTGAGTGTAAAACTCACTTGTGATAGCACATGTTCTGAAGAAGCCTTCTGTTCATTTGTGTCTCTGATGATGGATGTTGATTGGTGGGAGGACTTAAGCAGTGAACAATGTGAGATAAATCCAGGAAATTAACACATAGCCCCATTTGACTCTTAAAAGATAAAGACATGGTTTGACACTGTCATACCATGTAGTGGGCATTACAAACACCGTTTCTCAAACATTGCTGTTATCCTAATTATTTACTTTATGCGTAACAGCTGACAGATGTTTAAAGATCACCTGTGATGTCACAACTTCTGGAGATGGCTTGGTGATGCCTCCATGCTCCTCAGACAGAATGTGTGACGGGTCGGATGTTGTGTCCTGATAAACACAAATGTTGGAGACAAAAAGCATTCCAACTTTCATAAGTATTAAAAATACATTTTTTTCTTCAACAACTACAATTGAAGTCGAGTTCAAAATAAATGCAGCAACATGTATGACAATAGCTGAAAATAGTGTGTGATGTTGAAATATTGTGGCGAAACTGTCTGTGTTGTCTTTCTGTACCTCTGGGATGATGGACGTGGACAGAGATGGGTTGAGAGTCTTCAAAACCTGATAATCACAACTGAACATGACATCAACATTTTATATTTTCAGTGAAAAAAATAGCAAGTGTCACTCTAAAGAAATGACAATCCTTGAGATAATCTTTACTTTACCTTCTTTTCTTGATGTTTCTTAAAATCAGAAGGCTTTGTGATTGGTGAAACATATACACCTCTCCTCCTGTGTTTCCTCTGTTTCCATTTTTCGACCTCGACCCTGTGATTCTAGATTATAATGAACAGAGAGCAACAGGTATAGTTACTGTTAACGGAAGATAATATTTGCAAGTGAATATTTGCAAGGAAATATCTTTTTCCAACATTTTTTATTTAATTCTTTATTAGTTGGCATAGATTAGTAGATATGTGACAAGATGAGTCAATTCTGTGATGTATTGATAAATGGCAATTTGATCAACAATGGTTTGTGGATGTTTGTAATGATATCTTCGGTGCTGATGCCTGAGGTTAATTTAATAGTCCTGGAAGTGATTATTGCCTGTAATAGGATGTAAAGCGCAATGAGAAAAGAAAGGAAAGTCAGTTAAATAAATACTTAAACATCGGCCCTTATTTTACTCTATTATTAAATGCTAATTTCAATATTTTCCATGTAACAGAACTGATATAGCTTTAATTTGATTTGATTTAAATTTGAGGTTATTATTTTGATGATGTTATAATACTTAAAACAAGGACAGAAAAGACAGAAACAGTATAAAGTTTTCAAAAATATCATACGTTGTTCTTTGTTTTCAGAGAGTCTTGGTATTCTCTGAGAAGTGCATCATGCATGAGTTGGTATGTGTGCACAAAGTCGTCAAGTCGTGTAGCCTCTTGTGCTGAAAGCAAATCTTTTTCAGATCCCACTGGCTCTTCTCCATGATCCCCTGGGTTGTATTATCTCTAGTGTAATTCTGTTAAATAATAGCTTTGTTAGTGAGTAGTAAGTTTTCATTTTGGTGAATGTTATGTGCCTATAATTGCATGGATAATAGCTATGTCTTTAAGTTGTGGTTTTCTTTTACTTTAGTTTTTTGTAAATTTTACCTGAGTTGATTTCTGGGCCACTCTTTCAAACCTCTTTGACACCTTTCCATAGAAGGGACCTCTTCCATGACGTCCAAGGTTACCTGCCACAGAAACACAAACCTTTAACAATAAGAAAACAAGCTAAAAAATAAATATAAACATGAAAAAGAGTTAGTTTACTTACCCAGTAGTAGGCCTGACCACAGGGCAGCCTGAGGCAGAAAGTACTTCTGAAACTTCGGTATGAAGTTTGGGCAGAAGTACACATTTTGCTCTCCATCTTTGTCCAATGCTGCCTGCTGGATTACCATCTGAAAGTGGTTGTCAAATGGTGTTGGGCCCAAAACATTCTGCAAGTGACACAATCACATTCATGTAATTTCTGTACATTTTGTTGTGCTTTGTGGTACTAAACCAGATGCTATTTACACGATTATATTTCTATGGTCCATGCAATCGTGTATTTATTAATTTCATGTACTACCGTGACAAGAAATGAATATATCTCTCACAGAGGAATTAGCTTGCATCATTAAAGAAGTCCATACAACATGTATTTAGGCATGAATAACAAAATGAAATTCCTGCAAGCATACTGAAAAACACAAACCTACACAAACAAAAAAATCAAACACTCAACAAAGAATAACTAAATATGTAATTTATATATACTGGAAAAGATTACCTACCACAAAGTCGTCCTCAGCAATGCTTGAGTCATCAATGACTGGCTGTGAAGCTGCTGTCAGAAGCGTCTGGAGGTTTTGAAAATGCTTCTCAACATTTTCACCTCTGCGTGGACTTGAGAACAGCACAGTAGCACTAACTACTACTTCATCAAGTGGTTTCAGAGTAGTAGCCTCAGTCATCAGCCCAAAGACATGCATGCACAGAACATAGTGTTTTGCAGCGCTATGAGGAAGAGTAATATAACAAATAATATTCAGTCAAAGACATTACTCACTGTTTTTTTGCAGAGGTCCTTGGTGTTTTTCATGACATGGCTGAGGCACCTGTGTAGGGTAGAAAGTGCAAATGCATGCTCCTTTCCTTGTCCTGTCACAATGTCATAGTATCGTGATAATAGTTCATAGACTTAGGCCACATAGGTTATGAGCAATTGACTGCATCAGAACTATGGAGCCATCACAAATGTACATGAGTGGTCTTTTGCGGATTTTGGGCCGATGTAATTTAACACAGTCTGTGATGAAGGAGCCAAGAAAGTAGGATACAGATGCAGTGTGTGTGGTCACATGTAACATATGTGGCAACAGGGACAGGGGAGCATCCTTTGACTGGATTTCTCACTACAGGTTCGTAGATATAAAAAGGTGTGCTCTCCCCTTTTGCCTTTGTAACAATGCTACCAGTGGCATCTAGGCAGACAATGTCCTCCTTTGACCTTTGGTGGAATAGCTGAATCGTTCTTCGACCACAGCATGACACCTTTAGGCTGCAGGATGAGCTTCTGAATCAACTGGTCATCAGTGCCTTTCTTATCTTCTGACATCAGTTGCAGACTGATCATCTCATTGTCGTGCCGCCTTTGTTTTTTCTTTTCGCTCCATGATAAAGTCTTCATTACTCCAGTAGCTGGCACCTCATCTCTGCAACCAGATTGCACAACAGTCTCGTCAAGCTTATTTAAACTCTGCAAATAGACACTTCTTGGGAGTTTTGAGGTCAAAGGCTCGGCAATCAGTGGTCTTTCTTCGCCTCTTGTTGGCCTCCTTCTCAACTGTTGTCTGCTGTGTCGCACATCGCCCCCCTGGAATTGAACAACAGCCTTGAGGGATGACTCGTTTTCAACTTTGACGTTTACCTGAACACAGCAGTCATCAAAGCGGCAGTACCCAGCACAGGTAAAAAGTGGGGTGCTTCTCTGAGAGCCTATTTTTTTTACAGTGTGTCGCTTGAAAGCAAAGCTACAGTATGGATGTAAACTTCGGATCCCTTTTGCAATCACATTTGTCCAATGCAGACTTTTGAACTGGTGGTTCTGTTGGGTTTTCCGAAGTTTTGCCCATTCCTTGTGTGGAATGAAGAAAAAACAAGGTTGCTAAGGCAATTTGTGGGTGAAGTATTTTTCGTCAGTCTCTTCATCTTTGGTATGTGAACTGGTTGAGGCACTGCATGTCTTCTGCCAACACAAGTTGAAATTAAAGGTAGATTACACCTGGAAGGCATAACACTCTACGTATAAAATATGCATCCATGCCACTCAAAAAAGAAAGGTTGTTTAAAACAGAAATACATAACCAACAAAACTAATTACTACATCGATGATACCCATTTGACAAATCCCTAGTTTAGCCGCATATTGCAAATTTCATTAGATAATGTGAGAAAAAAGTATGAATTGACTTTTTTCTGTAATAGGACATCCCTCATAAATCTATAATGTCCAGGGGCGTAGCACCAAATTTTGGGCCCTGTACACTCTCAATGTCAGTGGACCCCTATCCATGCCAGTGCACGAGGCATGTGAGCAAAAAAAAAGAAAAAAAAGGGGTATTTATTTAAAATAAAAAGCATAAATAGGGTTTTAAGCTACACCATTCCTAGCCTTCAGCATCTGATGCAGAAGTCTCTACATCTACAAGAATAAAGAATTTGTATTAGCCTCTTAACATACAAATAACCCAACCTACTTTTTAAAGCAAGCTCACTTTGTAAACTGCTAAAAATAATGAAACATATGGCCAAGCATTGCTTATTATGTTGACAGATTGTCTTTTAAATGGGGCTCATTTTTGTGTTGCTATGGGCTGAGCTCTAAGGCTGACAACCAAACAGTCATAACTTGTAAGTGTCCACAAGAGGGCGCTTGACAGTGCTTGACATCTACCATTTAGAACAAGTACAAAGATAATGTAAAAGGTTGCAAATATGTTCATTAAAAGTCAAACGTGATGTAAACATCAGATATGCTTTCCTACAATAGATGCTTAGACTAGCTTAATTATTTGCTGTAACACACAGTATTCATCATGGTCAGCAATTTGCAGAGGCAAAAATGTTTTAAGCCATTTTTCAGCCAGATTGAGAGGAATAGCTAATTGTTTTTCTAAGTTCTTCTCACCACCTACACCTATCTCTCTCTCTGTCTCTGTCTCTGTCTCTGTCTCTCTCTCTCTCTCTCTCTCTCTCTCTCTATCTATCTATCTATCTATCTATCTATATGGGGTGTCGTTTGTAAAGTGGCTCACGCTGAAAATAACATCAACATTTTGCCACATTTAGCTTCAAACAATTTTTAAAAAAGTGTTGTGAATTTTTTTAACATCGCCTTTTACCACATTTACAGCAATATTTGTTAACTTAGAAATATATTAAATAGTTAAATCTAAATATTAAATGTGGCACCTAAATGTTAAATCTAAATGCTAAATCTAAATGTTAAATGTTAAATCTAAATGTTGTGGGTGAAACTAAATATTTAGCTAATATGCAAATTCATACTGCCAGTCCCCGGAAGTACCAAAATAAAAGCTTGAGATGGTCAGACTGTGTTTATAGAATCAAATAACGAATTAAAACCAACTTATCGGGGGAAATGGACACTTGAACATACATTAGCGTGATGATAACTACCTAAAATAACAAGAAACGTGTTTGGAGAAATTTTATTTGTTGTAATTTGTTGTAATTTTTATTTTATTTGTGTACTTTGAGCTGTTGGTGTCCCTTCAGAGGGAATCACCTTGCTGTTTACAAACACTTACGGGTAGAACACCAGCGGAGTTTAGCTACATATATATATGCATATCTCACATTGTTCACATTTTTGATTGAGCTAACTGGAGTAGTTTCATGTCGTATCCGACAACAGGAGGCTTTTAACAGATGACGTCCTGATGTTAGCTTTGCTGCTCGTGTTAACGTTAGCTGTCCCTGTCAGCTGCAGCCATTGATGCTTTCTAGACATCGTGATTTCCCAAAACTGAATAAATACCACACATCGCAACACAAAAGTACTTTGCTAGCTCAATCATGTTGTAACTAAGATATCCGCTGGAAAAAAATATTGTTTTCACAGACCTTTTAAGAGTTAATGAGTCATTACAGACACTGCTAACAGGGCTAAGAGCTAACGGTTGTTAGCTTAGCTTAGGTTGTTAGTCCCTCCGAAGGGACACTAACAACTCAAAGTACACGTCAATTAAAATTTCTCCAAACATGTTTCTTGTTATTTTAGGTAGTTATTATCACGCTAATGTATGTTCAAGTGTTGATTTCCCCCGATAAGTTGGTTTTAATTCGTTATTTGATTCTATAAACACAGTCTGACCATCTCAAGCTTTTATTTTGGTACTTCTGGTGACCAGCAGTGTGCATTTGCATATTATCTAAATATTTAGTTTCACCAAGAACATTTAGATTTAACATTTAGATTTAGATTTAATATTTAGATTTAACATTTAGATTTAGATTAAATATTTAGATTTAACATTTAAATTTAGATTTAGATTTAATATTTAGATTTAACATTTAGATTTAGACTTAATATTTAGATTTAGATCTAGATTTAATATTTAGATTTAACATTTAAATTTAGATTTAATATTTAGATGTAGATTTAATATTTAGATTTAACATTTAGATTTAGATTTAATATTTAGATTTAGATCTAGATTTAATATTTAGATTTAACATTTAAATTTAGATTTAATATTTAGATGTAGATTTAATATTTAGATTTAACATTTAGATTTAGATTTAATATTTAGATTTAACTATTTAATATATTTCTAAGTTAACAAATATTGCTGTAAATGTGGTAAAAGGTGATTTTAAAAAAATCACAATACTTTTTAAACATTGTTTGAAGCTAAATGTGGCAAAATGTTGATGTTATTTTCAGTGTGAGACACTTTACAAACGACACCCCATATATCTATCTATCTATCTATCTATCTATCTATCTATCTATCTATCTATCTATCTATCTATGGCAAAATTGATATTGAGATCACAGTTATTTGACATGATTATTTATTGGCTTTGGTAACATCATGAATATATTGAGCATTGACAATAGCTTTTAGCACAGCACTGCAATGCAATGCTAAGGCTTTTACCAGACAAAAATAATAAATTGCTTTATTGCTCAATTAATATATTACTAGTGTGCACTTGAGCCTACAGTGATATTGGTAGGCTATTTACATGTTGATATATGCAGCAGAAATATTGCTAGGTGGATCATTTATTAAGTCTCAGCAGGGAGTTTCACTTTTGGCTCTGCTGTGTTAGTAGACAATAGGCTATAGCACACACTATAAGGCTAAAAGGCTAACTTACTTTAAACTTAAGGTAAACAACTCGCACTTAGGCAGCAATTCTACCAGTCAGCAGCTCTCTCTCTGTCCCTCTCTCTCTCCATGCGTGAACCAACACTCATGCTGGGAAGCTCTCTCTCTCTCTCTCTCTCTCTCTCTCTCTCTCTCTCTCTCTCTCTCTCTCTCTCTCTCTCTCTCTCTCACCAACTTACCAACATAATACTCACACATAATACTCTCACCTTGTCTTTGCTCATCTCTAATCTCAGCCTCATCTTCAGAAGAGCTGCCAGGACTGGCCACTGCTGCTCCAGCTGCTACGGCTGCGCCAGCGCCACTGTTTGTTTCTGAAACTGCTGTTGACAACTAACGTTAGCTGGCCCATAACTGTCTTTACACTTACAGCCGCAAGCAGCCTGGTTGGCAGCTAGCTAAGCTAAAGACTTCACGTGAGCATACAAACATCAGCAGCAGCTGTCTGGAGTGGACTACGTTAACTTTAATTGGACTTTGCATAACAAACAAACTCTGGTAGATCACCTGCCGGGGACACAGAGCCTGGCGAGTCCAACTCTGTCCCAGGTTCTGATGTATGGCTCTACACATATATCCAAACCCCAGAAGCAACACAAGTTAAATTCACAAAAATCCTAATGTCTTGGAATGTGCATTTAGTCATTCCTTCATAATATTCTAATCATAATACATTTATACAATTTATAGATGAAATAGTAAAATAAGATACCACAGAAGTATAATCCAAAAGCAAGAAAATTCTAAATTGTGGAAAAACAATGGAAAAAAATCTTTCATGATTACCTGCTGATGTTGTAAGTAGGCATTTTTTACTCTCGTCCTATTACTTAGGAGATTAGGGATTCCAAGTCCTTGCACACAATGCCCCAGAAACTTTCCTCTGGATAAGCATTTTCTGTGCGGAGTGCAACATCTGTCTTGACCTGAAGCCTCTTGATGCATGACAGAATTTCTTTTGCACTTATTGACAATTTTCTGGACTATTCAAGCAAGGAAAAAAAAATTCAAATGTTAGGTTTCTATTTTTATTTGTCTAAGCAATCAGTACATTTGCAAATAACATTAACACTTACCCTCCCAAATGTCGCGAAAGAATACAATCTGTAAAGAAAGTTATGAATAGAAGTTACAGAAATTATACATAACATGTAAAAAATTAAGAGTGCTGTTAAAAAGGTAGATAGCAAATTAGTCAAAGAATTATGTGTTATTAGCAATATAGGTCTACAACACATGTCTACACTGAATCCATGCTATAGCAATATAACCATAAATTATGAAGTTATTACAAGCTAACGCTTGTAATCGGAGTTGCCATACACGTGAATGAAAATGGTGTAATGAGTTATTTAAGTTTAAACAACATCAATATGTGGAAAGTTTTCCCGCCATTTTTTGCCGAGCGCGACTGCAGTTGCACTAGTTAAAGTGGTAATAATTGACATTAAAAATGTCTGTACATGATGTATTTCCAGCTAGTCATGAATTATGTGTGTTTACTATGTACATTTGTTAAAATTTAAATATTTAAGGATACTAACTTAAATTAACTTAATTAGGTATATTTAAAAATGTAAATCAAGCTCTGCTCTTTCTTTGGATAAACATTTCAGTGCTCTTTTATAGAAGCAAGGTATGTAGTCTATTGTATTTAAAGGTGTTTTATACACTGTATAACTACACTATATGAAAATGGTGTTTTGAACCAGTTTATGCTGTGAAACTGACCAAGAAAATGTAATGTATTTACAGAAACTGTTTGAAAATGTGAAATTGAACTACATAAACCTGAGATGAGGTAAAAAGATATGCATTGTGCTTATGTTAGTGTTATGATACATGATGATACATAAATATATATATGATATAATATATGATACATAAATCATACAGAGAGGCAATCTGGAAAGGAAACAAGACAGACTGTCCTCATTCCCCTGCTTTACCTGCATTATACAGGTCACATATTTGTCACCGTGGTCTCCCAGCCCTGGGATCTTTTGGTGCTCCATCTTCTCGATGTTACTGTCAGCTTGGTAAATCTGTCTCAACTCTTCTCTTCTGCTCCTAGTCAACCACAGTCAACGTCTGCTGGCTGATGGTCAGCTCAGTTCTCAAGTTGTATCCATGGCCATATGTGCTTGGGGTGTTATGACTGGAAAAACACCTACTCATGAATCCAAGTTTCAGACTTACACAGTGTCAGAGGAAATACTATGATCTTTTACTTAACAAAAAGGGAGCAATACCACAGTTCAGCGGTATATGAATCATGGACTACTTACATGCGGCTGATTTGACCAAGCAAAAGTGAATCACGGCTGGCTTGACCGCAGTTGTGGACTGGTCATTCTCTGCGTTGAAAAGACTGAAAACATACAGTCGGAATAGGACCGATTCAGGACGACTTTCCTCCCTGGCGATCATCTCCATTGAGGCGGAGAGACTAAAGGAAAATAAGGAGGACTTTTACAACAAAGTAACGGAGGTTTTTGTGGCGAAGGATAGGCGCATGGACTTCATCTGCAAATAAAGGTAAGACCACAAACAGTTTTCATTTCAATCTTATACAAAAAATTAGATTAGACTAAGAAAAATACAATAGAATATTTAAAAACTAAATTTTGGCCTTAAATAAAATATTCTTTGTTTTTCTTTTCATGCTTTTTGTTCAGCAATCTGTATTAAATTGATTAAAGTATTGGAATTAAAAGCTTTTAAAAACAACTGAATATTTCACTAAAGGTGAAAATTGAAATCTGTGCTTTTGTACACCACTCTATACTCATTTGTGTTGTATGAATTGTAGAATTGCGACGGCCAACACACGGAGGGTGCAGAGCAAATGCCCTCTATCCGCTCTCTCTCGCTGCTGTAATTGTAATGTTTTTTCTTATCTTTACGTACCTTTAATAGGTCTACGTACCTTACGTGTGTGTGTGAAGAATGCCGATGAGATATGAAATAACAAGTAGCCAATTGAATAAGCTACCCTTTAGAGTTTATATATTTGTAAATCTGACTCTAAAGGAGTCAGTGCCTCACCAACCATGAACCTCACCGCACGTCACCGTCTCACAGAGTGGGCTATATCTGCTTGGTGTGTCATTGTATCTTCGTCTCTGCTTGACAAAGGTCTGAGGACCGAAATGTTGCTGTTAATAAAGTACTTTGCAAGTTAAAGGACAGTGTGCGAGCACCTTTTTTCTTTTTGTCTGGAGTCTATGCTCCTACGCACCTGTCCACAAAAGTTTTTCAAGGTGTGCATCAGCCTTTACAGACTTTTGGATCCATCCAACCAGACAATGCATATGGAACATATTTGAGTGTATTCAAGCAACAACAAACTGACTTTCAACTCCTCCTTATCTTTCACAGGAAACATGCAGAGCAGCAGCAAGCCCACTGAAAAGGAATTCTCCACGAGCTCCGGTTTGACCACAGTAGAAGAGATGGAGATTTTACAGCAAGCACTGGCCGAGTACCTCACAGAAGAGCTTGACAGCTTCAAGACTTTACTTGGTGATTTCAAGCAGGACCTCCAGCACCACCTGTATGGACTGAGGGCTGAACTGAGGACACACATTGTCCAGGAGGCGGGAGTGATGAGGGAGGAATTTGAGATGAAGCTTGTGGTAGACCTCGCTACTCTGTGAAACTCACAACAGTGGGATGAAGGTCATGGAGGACAGGATCACCAGCTTGGGGGAATGCCTCTCAACCAGGCTGCAGGCCCTTGAACTGCGCTAGATGTCTGGGAACTGACGTCGTTCAGTGCAGAGTCATCGTCCCAGCTGACCAGCCCACATACTGCATATCCACCATTCATCTCCCCTGGAAAGGCTTTGGCTTCAGCTCTGAAGACACATACCAACGCACCTTACCCATCAAGCGAAGCTGTCCGCTGTCCAGTGGGAGTTCTTCAACTACACATTTGAACAACTTGCCATCAGAGGTAAATAACCAACACAAATCAACATGCACCTGATTGTATGTGTCTAGTGAATGACTTAAATGACATGACATGCCATTTCTAATTCTCAATCCAACATTCATTCTCAGATGCAAAGGACCTGCATTCAAAGGCTCTCCGTAGCCAGAGGGATGGCGTGAAAAGCAACATCTGGCTTCTGGGCTGGAAACCCAGACGGACAACTTCTCTCCAGGACTTCCTGGCAGAAAAAAATCAAGACGACATTAAGAAGGAAGAGGAGGACCTCACAGGTGAAAGAGGAGCTGAGAGGGACTGTAAAAAAAGCCAGGAAGGATGCAGGAGGAGAACAGGGGCTCCGACAGTGTGGTTGTTTTCTGGTCGGTGCACTGCTGACACTTTAAAATGTGTATGTAAATAGCTAGAGCAAGCGAATGAATAAATAATATAACCTCCTGGGTCCTGACAATTCATTTTTCTCCTCTGTGGAGGACATTAGTCTAACTAGTGTAACTCAAATATTCTTTATGCTATCCATTTGGGTCAAATTGTGTTCTGAAGAGGACATCCAGGGCTTTCTAATGATGTAGACATTATGTGGGTGGGGTTAACAGGGCAAACACACACCCTTTTCAAAATGGCTGCCATTACGTTTTTCTCGTTTTTTGCTGCCAGAGTGGTAATTGATCATTTACTGGCAAAAGTTATGATTATTTTGTTAATATTTAATGAGTTTAATGAATATAAGGGTCTTAACTTTAATTTAGAGAGATTTCAGAAATCCAGAGTAATTTTAACCTTTTCAAAATACACCTTTTATTCAATGTCCTCTGTAGAGGACATCAGGTCTTAGTATTCCCTGTCTTTTAACCAGTTTCCATGATTCAGCAGGCAGAAGGCCTTTAAGGGGAATGACGTTTTTTTTCTCATAATTT
The DNA here is from genome assembly GCA_013133815.1 of Cromileptes altivelis. Taxonomy (NCBI): domain Eukaryota; kingdom Metazoa; phylum Chordata; class Actinopteri; order Perciformes; family Serranidae; genus Cromileptes; species Cromileptes altivelis. Next base: position 18,263,902 of record CM023131.1, on the reverse strand, counting down.
CTAATACATTTTAAAGGTTAGTCAGTATGAAAGCAGAAATTTGGCTTGGAGTGAGACTCTGAAGTAATGTGTATGCAAGAATTTGGAGGTTTATTGGAAAAAAGAACACCTTAGGTGAACGTACATTCCCATGCATCTATGGTAAGATACTACCTAAAAGGAGGATTTCGAGAAACTTCTTGCTCTATTTCCGTTAAACAATGACAGTTCTTGCTGAGAGTGTATTCACACATACAATAGTATCTATAAAGCTTCATTCCACTGTTCTTTACCCTTCCTAGCCCACCACACACAATAAAGTTTACCTGGTCTTTGGGGTCCGTCACATAGGGGTCATGGGTCAAACTATGGGGCTCCCCATCACTTCTTATTGCCTGGGCAAGTGTTAAATGACGACATAGCAAGCATTACACCTCATCACATCATAGATAGTGAGGGGTGAGTGCAGTTGGACCACTAGGCTCTTAAACCCAGTGGTGCAGGGTACCAATCCTGCAACCTGACTGCAACGTCAGACCCACTGCTATAGCTATCAAGAATACACTCTACCTTGCTACAGCTATCTATCATAGTGTTAAGCATTGAAGACAGCCACATAATAATTCCAGGGGAGTAAAAGTCCTTTGTAGCTCATTTATTTAGAGATAAAGCATAAAATACCCCATAGTACCATTGTAACTCAATTGAAACTCATTGACTAACTCTGGAAATTTAAGACCCGACTAAGTCCCGATGTCCTCTACAGACGACATGTGACAAAAAATAAATAAATAATATCTTTGAAATTTTTTTTTGATGCAAAATGTTTCTTTCAAGTCTAATTCTTAAATCACATAAAACAAATCTTGATATCAAAACTATTTTTCTTCTGGGTCCCAGGAGGATAAATAAAAAGGAGTAAAATGTATCAAAAATCAAAATATACATAGATATATAAACAGATGAATAAATAAAGTCCATCCACAAGAATACATGAGACACCACGGTATGTGTAACTGCATTACTCAAACGCGAGAGGTCAGCGCCCTCCCGGGGATGGCCACAGGAGGGCGGTAGCTTACATGAACCTCTTGTCAGAAAGCGCTATAGTCTGCAGGTTCTAGCAGAATCTGACAAGCACGCAAGTAAGGTTATATATGACGGACGGCATGATACAGAGTGTTTGTGATGTCTGCTAAAGACCCTGCCAGGTGAGAGTAATGGACACAGTACTCAATAATGATGAATATGCTGTCAGTCAAATTAAAATAGAAAAATGTAAAATATGTATATATTCACTTGTCTCCATCTAGTGGACAAAACAAGCCATAGGGCAAGCAGTAACCTTGGTTAGGTTTAGGCACCAAGAAGGGAGTGGCTAGGGTAAGTATAACTGACATGGTCAGGTGTAGAAAGGAACAACATGGAACAACAACAGGTGAAGTATCACAGGTAAGTGGGTGAGGGTGATGGTCAGTGGGTGAGGAGTGATTGGGTGAGGGTGTGGCAAGTGGGACAGGTAAGTATATGAGGTGACTGGTAAGTACAGCGGTGGAAAAACGTTTTCGGACACCCTTAAAATTTTACACAATCTCAAACATTATCATGAAATATTTGTGGAAAAATCATTTTTGTGTTTCAAAAGGTGTGGCTGCATTAGACAGATACAAACAAAAACAAATCATAGTTTTTCTTGTAAACAATAAACAAAAACATAACAAAACAAAATTCTTGACAGTTTCAGTATGTCAGTTCTCAACATTGTCAGTATCAAAGTCAACAAATAACAGAGAATGTGTTCAAAACTGAACAAAAAATAAATAAACCATCACGTCATCAAATTAATATTTAGTAGTCCTGCCATTGGCACGTAGTAGAGCTCTAATCCTGGCTGGCATGTTCCCCACGAGCCTTTCACACTGTTGAGGGGTAATCTTGTCCCATTCTTCTTGAATTACTGCTTTTAATTCTTCTAAATTCTTTGGTTTATGCTTTGAAACAGACCGTTTGATAATCCACCACAGATTTTCAATGGGGCTCATGTCCGGGGATTGAGCTGGCCACTCTAAGACCTGGATACTGTGCTCCTGCAGCCAAGTTCTACTGGCCTTGGATGTGTGGCAAGGGGCATTATCTTGTTGAAACATCCAGTTTTTACCTCGACGGAACAGTGCAAGTGCAGAAGGGAGCATGTGGGTTTTGAGAATGGTACAATACTTGGTAGAGTTCAATGTGCCATCACAGACAGTGAGATGACCAACACCAGCAGCACTCATGCATCCCCAAACCATGATACTGCCTCCACCATGCTTGACAGTAGGTACTGTACATGCTGGAGATAATGCTTTGCCTGGCCTTCTGCGTACCCTCACATTAGTAGGAGGAAGATAAAGCTGGAAACTGGACTCATCTGACCACAAAATCTTCTTCCAATTCCTGGCTGTCCAGTTCTTGTGTGCCTGGGCCCAACGACGCCGGGCTAACCTTTGTCTCTCATTGATCAGGGGCTTCTTGATAGCCTTGTAGGACCTTAAGCCATGATTTAAAAGTCGGCCACGTACAGTGCGGGTGGAACACTGGACACCAGTTTGGTTTGACCACTGCTGCTGAAGCTCCTGTGATGTCATTTGGCGGTTTTGCCTGCACATGCGGATCAGGATACAGTCATTTCTTGCTGGAGAAGCCCTTGGATGCCCAGATCTTGGTTTGTCTTCCAAGCTGTTGGTTCGTCTGTATTTCTGCAGAGTGTATCCAACTGCTGAAGGACTGCATCTGCACTTCCTGGCTATCTGGCGGCAGCTGTACCCTTCCTGGCTGAGAATCTTTATCTTCAGGCGTGTTTCCTGCGTTAGGTTCCTTGTTTTAGCCATTTTTGTGTCTGAAGAACTTTCAAATGTGCTGGCTTTATGTAGACACGAAGCTTGGCAACAAAAATTGTCTTTTAATAAAAAGAACGACCTTCATCACTGGTACCAAAATGACCCAATACTCAAAATTTCTTATGTATTTTTATGGAACCAATCAATTTTAAGTTTTTAATGGCTTTTTTTTAGGATTTATTTAGTATTTTGGCTGTGACTGTACTAAAAGAAATTGCACTTGAAGACCTAAGAGTGATTCTTAATGCAATATTTCACAAATGCATGGGGTGTCCGAAAACTTTTTTCCACCACTGTACATCATGTCAGCACAGGAGGTAAGTGGTAAGTATAACTGGTAAGTGCGTGAGGGCGATTGGGTGAGGGGGAGTTAAGTACAAGACACGAAAAACACCAGGTAGATGGTTGAGGGTCAGTGGGTGAGGGTGCAGTAAGTACAAGAAGGGAGACCACCAGGTAAGTGGGTGAGTTTAAAGTGGAAGAGGTTTGGTTTCAAATAGTAAAATGTATCCAAAAATACATATATATATGTATATATATATATATATATATATATATATATATATATATATGTGTGTATATATTGTAATACATGAGACACCATGCATTACTCAAACGCGACCCATGTGCAGAGGTCAGCGCCCTCCCAGGGATGGCCACAGGAGGGTATTGGCTTAGGGCTAGAGGGTTGCTGTGATCTGTGGTCACTTGTCTCCATCTAGTGGATAAAATAAGCCATTGCACCCACCTTAGGAAGGAACAGCAGTCAATAGTCCTGCACTTACAAACCATTAAAAAGCAGTGGGTTTGACCTCAAATTAAATGGAAATGTGATCAATTGAACCCAAAGACTATTGTTAGCAGGAAGAAAGTGTTTTAGTACTTCATTGACATTGTTTTTTGCACTGTATAACGTCTCTGTCTTAAGCATTTACTTATTCATCCATTTTATTTATTTGTTTGTTATTTTAGCTGTTTATATGGCAGTGAATTTGGTCATCCTCATGTCTGGTGATTAAAATTATCCCATATATAATTTTAAAGAATGTTTCACATGCAGGATTTTATGTATGTCTTTTTCCTGCAGTAGCTTTTTCAGCATTTAGACCCTTTGTTTCTCAAATAAATGAGTTTAAGAAAAGACAGTGCTTTTGTATTTTTACCTTTTTGTAACCCTTTCTGTCAATCTTAAGATAACGAGACTTCAAGGCGTTGTCCTTTGTAGCAAAAACATGTATTCAAAACATTATGGCAAACAACAAAAAGCAGAAATGAGTGAACAATAAAGAGACACAAGCAGAGCAGTTAAGGTCAAAGGATAAAATTGGGTTTGGACTACATTTAGGGTAGGTTGAGTGTAAAAATCCAGCTGCAGGGTCAGACAGGAGGCCGGGGAGATGAGGGAGGCAGGACGAGACAGAGACAGGACAGAAGACGGGGGGCAGGTGGCATCATATACGCTTTGTGTGCATGCATGTAACAAGGTGAGAAATAATTGAATGAATTATGTTTGTAAAAAGTCATAACATTTAAGGTAAAAATGACCCATATTATATGGTGCTTTTAGATTTAGTAAAAAAATCTGTGTGAATTGTGGATCTGATCAATAAAAGGAGCATAAACAACTTTCATTTCTAAGAGTTTTTTCTTTTTATGATCTGTTATTTCCAACATTAAACCTGCCCCAAATTAAGGTTTGCGTACCCCCCCCCCCCCCCCCCCCCCCCCCCCGATCATATTCCAGGATGATCGTATCATCTGATTCCCAAATAGGGGAAAGAGTGGGGCTGAAGGGAAAGCAGCTAGCAGCTCTT
>CM023131.1:18178446-18259130 GCA_013133815.1 Cromileptes altivelis | reverse complement strand
CCAGAGCATGTTTATTCTTTAAGGCAGCAGCACGAGCTAAGAGTCCAGCCCTTTGCGCTTCCGCTCTTATACGTTCAGAAGCTGCTAAGGATTTGCTGCTAGAGGAGGAACTGGCTGTTGAGAAACCTTTATGACGTGACAACTTCCTGGAAGATTTTGAAGCCACATTTGAAATGCTATCATGACGTTCAATCTGGATCTCCTCCTCCTCATGACCACCAGCAGCAGCTTTATTTTCTGTTTCCTTGTTGCCCACAGCAGGAGTTTCACCTTTTTCTCCATGATTGTCAACTGCAGTTACACCTTGAACCTGTTCCTCGGTTTGCTCAGTGTAATCAACCACAGCAGTTGTGCAACCTTGAATTTCAGCCAACCATTTCATTGTACCAGCAATAAAATCATGGACATTCAACATTTTTGCATGAAACCATATAGCATGCTTTGTTGCAGCATCATCAGGCAATAGACCCAACAAAACCTTATGCACTTGGTGTATTTCTTCAGACAAACCCACAGACTTGTTTAATTCACCTTTGACCTCATTTGCATGTTCTTTACCTTCCATCAGAACAACAATAGTTTGTTTTAGTTTAAACAGTTTATTTATTTTAGCCTCTCTTTCTTTTTCTAAATTGCTTATTTTTTTCCGATAAAGCTTTGGTTGTTAATTTCACCTCACGCTTTTCTTTTTTCTCAGTTTGTGCATTTACTAGGGATGGTCGATACCACACTTTTCAGATTCGATACGATACTGATACTTTTTCTTTCAATTTCATCGATACTGATACCGATACCGATACTGATCATTTCTTATTAGTTATTTTTTAAAGTCAAAATGTAATTACACTTACAGGCAAATCACATGAAAAATGACATATATGACTGGCCTTTTAAACACATTTATTAAGAACAAAAGAGGGCGTCCTATACAGAGAGACCTTAACATATAAGTTACTTCACTTTGATCATTAAAGCACCAAATTGGCCTTTTGACCACTGGCACAAATCCAAACACCAGGTCTGTAACAATTACTTATATGTAAGGTAGGTGAAAACTACCAACAAACTCATTACATCATAACAATGCTGTGTTGAAAACTTGTATGTTGAAGTAAACATGTCTGTAACACTGTGATCCATCCCTTCTCACTGAAGTGGAGCAGAAACAAGAGACAGACTTAAAAAACATTTTGTTGTCTTAAGCTTACACGAAAAAGCAAAGTATCATTTGAAATAACAACTAACACTTTGCAAAGCACATTTAATAAGTAATGGCACAGTTAGTGGAAAAAATATACATTTTCCTATACTATCATGCCTCTCAGGAGGTATAGCTCTACATTTTACTCAAGTTTTAGGTTGGTGTTGAGGAACAGTAACATGTTAACATTTTCAGCTTTAAGCCGATTACGCTTCTGGCTAATTGTCTCTCCTGCCTTGGAAAACAGCCTCTCTGCTGGAACAGAGGTTGCAACAGGTCCAAGGTATCTTTTTGCTACTTTGCCCAGCAGTGGAAATGCATTCTCATTTTTCTTCCACCAAAGCAAAGGGTCCTCGCTCCTTTGTATCACTTTTTCTTCCATGTATCTGCGCATTTCAATGTATGCATCTGTGTTTGCTGTGCGACTGCTCTGAGAAGCCATAACACGAGTGTCAAACTCCTGCCATAATCCTCCCTTGGATGTTGAACACTTTGCATCACTACTTTCAGTGTTTGCAGCAGGTGACCCTTGTGTCAATGACATGGTTGCTGTGATGGAGTTGGTTGATGCAGTAGCAGAGGCTTCACTGCTGGTTGCCTGACACTCACAGCTGCCCAGGGCTTGCATCTCACTGATTATCCTCGATTTGATAATTTCCACATTTCCAGTATCACAGAAGACAATGTTTTTGAATCGAATGTCCAAAAAAGTGCTGGCTGCAAGAGTGTGGTTGTGCTCAATGTTTTGAAAGCGCCGCCTGCATTGTGCTGAAAGCTGTGAAGCAAGAGAGTTACCCCTCTGCCCAGCAGATGAGGTTGCTCGTTGGAGAAGAGAAACCAGAGGAATGACTTTGGAAATAGTTACATAGTGCTCTGCTGAAACCTCCTTAGTGGCCTCTTCAAAAGGCCTAAGGGCTTCAATGGCTTGGCTAATGTGGGACCATTCTCCCTCATTCAGGCACAGGGCGGTTCTCCCAAGAAGACAAAGTGCTGTTGTGACAGCTTGTTGTTGTTCATGCAGTCGTTCTAGCATGTACAATACTGAATTCCATCGCGTATCCACTGCTTGGATTAGTCTGTGCTGTGGGAATCGCAACTGACTTTGTACTTCTTTTAGTTTGTCAGTTGCTTTGGTGCTGTGATGGAAGAACCGAACAATAGCACCACATTTCTCCAAGATGGACTCGAGACTTGTGTCAGCCTTAATGGAGTCCTTCACAATGAGGTTGAGTGTGTGTGAAAAGCACGGAATGTGTTTCCAGCAAGTTTTCCGCACAGCTGAAACCATATTTGCTCCATTGTCTGTAACGACAGCGTGGATCTTGCTGCTGATGCTCCACTCATCAGTTATTTTTGTGAGGAGTTCAGAAATATTGTCTGCTGTGTGCTGTACAGCTACATGGTATGTTGCAAGATTGCAGGACTGCATCTGCCAGTCCTTATCAATAAAGTGTCCTGTCACAGTCAAATAAGCTTCAGTGGTTCTTGCAGTCCACATATCACTTGTTAAAACCAGGCTGCCTGCTGATTGTATGGAGTCTTTCAATGTTTTTTTTACTTGTTCATATAGTTTGGGAATTTCACCTGTCATCAGGGATTTCCGACTTGGGATCTGGTAACGGGGATCCACCACTTTCATAAAATGACGGAAACCTTGATCCTCAACCATTGAAACTGGTTGCAAGTCTTTCACAATCATCTGGGAGAGGCTCCTTGTGATCTCTTGGGCTCTTTGGGACTCAGCTGAAAAAGATAATGTTTTCAAAAAACAAAAGGGAAGATGAATTGTTTTTGCTGTACAAGATATTTGTTAAGGATTTGATTAGATACAAGGCCTACATAATTAAATGTGAAATAATTGAAATCACAATATGGCCAAGTGCAATATCAAACCTGCAAGAAGCTGCAATTATTTGTAGTATAACTTGTGAAAAACAGTTTTATCATGAAGTGATAAAATATGAATTATATTCTCCAGATGTAAGAAAACATGTCACAGATTAAAAACAATGTTTTAATCATAATGATTTGAATGGGCTTTTTTTCAGTGAAAAATAAAACTATGATGTAAAAATGACAATTCCCAATAATTACGAGTCATATTGCAATTGCAATATCTCTCTTTTTTTTAAGCTTCAAAATCAGTTTATGATCAGATCATGCAGCCCTATTAGATATTTTATAAAAAGCAAATTCCTGGACTAGTGTGTGTGTATATATGTGTATATATATATATATATATATATATATATTCCCCCTAATATGGCATAAAAAAAACCCACCCCAAAATTACCCACATCCTCCATACAGAAACTTTTAGCACTAATTTATACTCATAGTAAATTCAACCTGGCTTAATCCACTGTTTGGACTCCTAAATGTACATGCAAATTCTAGAGTTTTGCAAGATTATTACCAAAAACAATGTTAAATAGAGGAGTGCCATGGCGATTTCTCCCAATTAAAATTACCCTCTTCACCTGCTAACATCATTAGATTATGGTCACGATGTTGAGGAATTCACCTGTACCTGGATATACCTTTCCTTTCTGGAAACTCTCATGTAGGGTCTTTTGCCGGACAGCGGGTGGTGCACCAGCAGCAGCAGACCTGTCTTTCTCTGCCTCCTCTTGTCGTTTTTCAAGCTCATTGTGACTTTCGGGGTGTGTACTTTTTAAATGTTTAAATAGGTTGCTGGTGTTGCTGCTGTGTGCAACCTTCTTATCACATATTGTACATTTTGCCGTGACTTTATCGAGTGGTGAAAAATAACACCACACCACGCTCCTTTTTCTGTCTGTCATTCCACTCTGCTGTGCTGGTCATTGCTTGTCCCGCTGTTCCTGTTTTAAAACCTGCTAGCTCGGCTGTAACGTCTCAACTTCCCCATGTCACGTGACACGGACCAGTCCATTTTGCAGGTATAGAGGGGGGTGTCTCGGCACAAAACATTGGAGTAGGTTACAGAAAACAGGTGAAAGTGATGCATGCACTTTCGTATGTATTAATCAGTATCGATATATTTTCAAAGATATCAACACGAAATGAGTAGCGTGTGAGCATCGATGTATCGATCCCGCTGGATCGATACGCCCATCCCTACTTGACAGTAGGTACTGTACATGCTGGAGATAATGCTTTGCCTGGCCTTCTGCGTACCCTCACATTAGTAGGAGGAAGATAAAGCTGGAAACTGGACTCATCTGACCACAAAATCTTCTTCCAATTCCTGGCTGTCCAGTTCTTGTGTGCCTGGGCCCAACGACGCCAACGGCTAACCTCTGTCTCTCATTGATCAGGGGCTTCTTGATAGCCTTGTAGGACCTTAAGCCATGATTTTAAAAGTCGGCCACGTACAGTGCAGGTGGAACACTGGACACCAGTTTGGTTTGACCACTGCTGCTGAAGCTCCTGTGATGTCATTCGGCGGTTTTGCCTGCACATGTGGATCAGGATACAGTCATTTCTTGCTGAAGAAATCCTTGGACGCCCAGATCTTGGTTTGTCTTCCAAGCTGTTGGTTCGTCTGTATTTCTGCAGAGTGTATCCAACTGCTGAAGGACTGCATCTGCACTTCCTGGCTATCTGGCGGCAGCTGTACCCTTCCTGGCTGAGAATCTTTATCTTCAGGCGTGTTTCCTGCGTTAGGTTCCTTGTTTTAGCCATTTTTGTGTCTGAAGAACTTTCAAATGTGCTGGCTTTATGAAGCTTGGCAACAAAAATTGTGTCTTTTAATAAAAAGAACGACCTTCATCACTGGTACCAAAATGACCCAATACTCAAAATTTCTTATGTATTTTTATGGAACCAATCAATTTTAAGTTTTTAATGGCTTTTTTAGGATTTATTTAGTATTTTGGCTGTGACTGTACTAAAAGAAATTGCACTTGAAGACCTAAGAGTGATTCTTAATGCAATATTTCACAAATGCATGGGGTGTCCGAAAACTTTTTTCCACCACTGTACATCATGTCAGCACAGGAGGTAAGTGGTAAGTATAACTGGTAAGTGCGTGAGGGCGATTGGGTGAGGGGGAGTTAAGTACAAGACACGAAAAACACCAGGTAGATGGTTGAGGGTCAGTGGGTGAGGGTGCAGTAAGTACAAGAAGGGAGACCACCAGGTAAGTGGGTGAGTTTAAAGTGGAAGAGGTTTGGTTTCAAATAGTAAAATGTATCCAAAAATACATATATATATGTATATATATATGTGTGTGTATATATTGTAATACATGAGACACCATGCATTACTCAAACGCGACCCATGTGCAGAGGTCAGCGCCCTCCCAGGGATGGCCACAGGAGGGTATTGGCTTAGGGCTAGAGGGTTGCTGTGATCTGTGGTCACTTGTCTCCATCTAGTGGATAAAATAAGCCATTGCACCCACCTTAGGAAGGAACAGCAGTCAATAGTCCTGCACTTACAAACCATTAAAAAGCAGTGGGTTTGACCTCAAATTAAATGGAAATGCGATCAATTGAACCCAAAGACTATTGTTAGCAGGAAGAAAGTGTTTTAGTACTTCATTGACATTGTTTTTTGCACTGTATAACGTCTCTGTCTTAAGCATTTACTTATTCATCCATTTTATTTATTTGTTTGTTATTTTAGCTGTTTATATGGCAGTGAATTTGGTCATCCTCATGTCTGGTGATTAAAATTATCCCATATATAATTTTAAAGAATGTTTCACATGCAGGATTTTATGTATGTCTTTTTCCTGCAGTAGCTTTTTCAGCGTTTAGACCCTTTGTTTCTCAAATAAATGAGTTTAAGAAAAGACGGTGCTTTTGTGTTTTTACCTTTTTGTAACTCTTTCTGTCAATCTTAAGATAACGAGACTTCAAGGCGTTGTCCTTTGTAGCAAAAACGTATTCAAAACATGGCAAACAACAAAAAGCAGAAATGAGTGAACAATAAAGAGACACAAGCAGAGCAGTTAAGGTCAAAGGATAAAATTGGGTTTGGACTACATTTAGGGTAGGTTGAGTGTAAGGGGAAAGAGTGGGGCTGAAGGGAAAGCAGCTAGCAGCTCTTCTTTTTCTCAATCACCTCCCTCACCTTCCTTCTCTCTTTTTTTTTTTTTTTTTTTAAAATATCTTTCTCCTTTCCCTCTGAAAACATTACAGTAATAAACAGTCAATAATTTACACTCTGTAACCTTTGGACCATATTAAACTGTATCTATATCTTTAATTATTACCATTTGTTCTGGAGTCTGATGGGGTTGGGGGGTTGCAGGTGGGGGCGTTGCTGCCTCTTGGCAAAGCATGTTCTGCAAATCAAAGACATGACTAACAATTATTTGCCCCCATTCAAGGTATAACCCAACTGATATCATTTTGGGTATACTGTTCCTAGGGACAAAGGGTACCCAAACTGATACGTTCATTCAGGGACAAAATAAAACAATAATATAATATGAATTCAATCATAATAACTAAAGTTAGGAAAGTGTAAATACATTGAATATATACAACCGTTACAACACCACCATTTTAACTTAAAAAAGCTTGAAAATGTCATGTTAAACCAATAAGAATTTGATCCAAATGATATCACTTTGGATATACCTTGTATAAAAAAAGGTTGCCCAAATTGGTATGTCCTGTATAAAGGACTCCTTATTGATAGACAATAAACCCATGAAAATAAACTTCACAGATACATAGGTACAATCAAGACATTTTTTATTTATTTTCTTTCTCCTCCCAATCCCCCCTGTAACTTTTTTGCCAGGTGGTTCCTCTGTCTCTTCTTTCTCGTTCTCCTCCTCTCCCGAGGCTGCAGGCAAGCTCTTTTTGGGCTTCTTGCTCGATGAAGGAGCTGAAGCTGCTGACCTGATCATGAAGAAAGAATGATAAAGCATGTTTGCCTTACATTACATTTCATTCTAGTATAATCTGACCAAAGGAGCTGCAGCCTCCTCCTCCTCCTCAGCATCAGCACCACCGCTGGTGTCACTACCGCTGCTGCTGCTTATGATGACCTGATCATGAAGAAAGAATCACCAAAATGCACATAAACACACCAGAATGAACATGAAACACCCCAAAATACACTCTTCTGTGCTCATACAGTGAAAAGGTGTCGAGTGAAAGCTTTCTAAAGGCCCTTTATTACACCACAATGAACTCCGTCCATTTTAACATCTCCACGTGCCTTTACATGCCCTGCACACCTTCTCTAACTTTATATTTGCATCAAAACACACCTACATGAATATAAAACACTTTTCCAAACACACCTCTATGCATATACAGTTGAAAAACAGAGTTTTTCCAAAGAAATGCATCAAAACTGACTATAAAAAATATAAGTTCATATTTTCACCAAAATGCACAAAAACACACCTAAATAAACATAAAACAGCCCAAAATACACTCTTCTATGCTCATACAGTGAAAAGGTGTCCAGTGAAAGCTTTCTAAGAATGTTTATTATTTATATTTCTGATGTTTCAAGACATTTTAGTCATGTTTTTGCAAAACTGCAGCAATTTAAAACATCAACGCTGTGTGTTGGAAGAGTTGTTGCACAGAGATAGCAAAAACTCACCAAGTTGCCCAAAAATGATGATACAGATTGAAGTTGCCCAAAAGGGAAAAGTTGTCCAGGTATGCCTAGAGGTGCGCTGAACTCCACCCACCAGGACCTAAAAGAAAAACACAAACACACACAGGCACACAAACAGAACCCACGAACAAGGCCCTGATAGCACTAGAGGACAAAATTGACACTGGTTACCCAAACGTGATGGATTTGCAACAAAGTTGCCCTAATTGTACGCTTTGTTCCGAATGTTGCCTAATTCGCAACTTTAAGTAAAAAGTTGCCCACTCCATTTCAGGCAACCTTTCCACTTTGGGAAACTTTCTCTTAATTGACTTTGTATTTCAGTCATTGGTTCCCATACCATTTGGGGGCCATGCACAGTTGTCCCCTCCCACTCTGTTTAGGGCACTTTAGTTGACTTATACAATCTCACAGTGTCAGGAAAACACAAAGCTGTTCCCTGATGTTCTGGGATCATACAGGCCATAAGCCACCGCGCCACGTCAAGGCAGTACCCATGTGGAGTTTTTTTTTTTTTTTTTTTATGTTTTTTTTGTCTGCAACTGCAGTTTTTTTTCATCTTTTCAGAAATAAAGATTGAACAACATTCAACAGTAAAACATGCTACAAAACCAACAATATGTAATAACAATGTAACAGTAAAAACAACACTGGCAGAGCCACGGGCATCTAAACCTAAAAGAAAGGAGCATCCTCAACAATCTGACGACTGACTGGATTACAGTTGATGCTGAGCCATGCCCTTTCCCCCTGTGCTCCCCACACATTTTACACTTGGAGAAGCACATTAGGCGCCTCCATGATGTCACCAGAGGAAGGATGAGTAAAGAAATAAAGGCCCTCAAACGGGCTTCTGCCATCAGGCAGTTGGCCGCCCTGAGGGCCTAAAACCCCACCCCACCTATGATAGGCACACTGGACCTGCAGGAGGATTCAGAGGAGGAGCCCGGGCAGGGGCAAAACCTCTGCCAAAATGCCTCCTGCAGGAAAATGAGTATGTCATCATTCATTTGCAGTCCTGTTTTCTCTTGCTGGTTGTTGTCATGGCATGGCTCACTGGACAATAAAAGCTATCTATCTATCCTGTCTTTCCTCCTCCTGACTAAGCAGAAGCGGCAGCTGCAGCAGAGTGGGGCACCATCAACCTCCTAGCAGCAGCAGCAGCAGCCGCCGCCACCACCACCAGAGGAAGAGGGGGACTCATCCCCCTCTTCCTCAGAACAGCAGCAGCAGCAGCAGACACCACCACCACCACCACAGGAAGAGGGGAACTCATCCCCCTCAAGCATGGAGCAGCAGCAGCAGCAGCAGCAGCAGCAGCAGGCAACATCTGGTAAAGACAGTGGTGAGGAGGAGGAGGGGCAGGAGGAGGAGGCCGAGCCACCAGTTCTTCAGAAGAGGAAGGCCTCCTCTTCTGTCTCTCCTGCTGCTGCTGCTGCTGCTGCTCCAAGACTGGAGCAGAGCACCAGTGGAGTGTGTGTTTAGTTCATCAATAATTTCACAAATCTTTACCAAGGTTTGAACCAAGGAGAGCATGCGGTCATGTTAATTTTGTATTGTTTTTGTTTTTTATCCTAGGAGGAAACCCAACGGCTGAGCCCCAGGCTGAGGGCGATAAAAACTGCCCTCAAGCCATACTTTGCCGGGAAAAGCAGGGCCTCTAATCTGAGGAACATCTGCTTCGGCACCTCCATGGGTAAGAAATTACACATTCTATATTTGTGCAGGTGTGTGAAGTGTTTTCATGCTACGTTCATCATCACGTGTTTCATTTTCACGGACAAATACATGGCATCATATGCCAATTTTGTTTCGTGCCCAGAAGGCAAAAACAAAATGAAGGAAAATGCCACGTCGAAGTCCACCCGAGCCAAAGTATTTGTAAAATACATGGCGCTCGGGTGGTCTTCCATCAAGTGCTGGACCTGGGAATTCCTAGATAACATTCCTCTGGTGAAGTCGTAAGTAGTGAACCTTGAAAGATGTAACCTTGTTAAGTACTGAAAACAAATGAATGACAGAGACTAAATCCAGACTGGTCTGTCCACAGCTACCCTGCTCTCCTCAGAGCATTTGGCCTGGCACTATAATTTTGTATGTGGGCCAGGTCATTTCCTTGTGGAATACGTGCGGGACATCCAGCCAAAATATTCTAGGGTGTCCCCTCAAAAAATAACTGATATTCAAGGAGCTAAAGAAACTCTATAAAGACCAGGGGCCTCATGTACAAAGACTTGCGTGGATTTCCTCCTGAAACATGGCGTACGCTTAAATCCAGAAAACGTTGTACGCACAAAAATATCCAGATGTATGAATCTGTGCATACACATGAATCCAAGCACATTTCCTTTGTACATCCCAATCAACGTGGAATTGAGCGCACATGTTGGAGTACCCGGCCCCTCCCTGTCCACGCCTCCATTTAAATATGCAAATCATATTTAAATGAACCCTGCACCTGAGATTCCCCTCTCTGCACCATCAGAAAACTAAAACAAAAGAATGAGTAAGACGGGAAAAAAGAAAATCTTCACAGAATGCGAATTGGAAACGCTACTCACTGAAGTGGAGGCGCGCAAAGATGTACTTTTTGGCACGCTGTCCTCCGGCATCAATACAAAACGCAAGAGGAGTGAGTGGGAGAGTGTGTGTGAGGCTGTCAATGCTGCGGGGACAGAAAAGCGTACACACGCAGAATTAAAAAAGAAGTGGTCCGACATTAAGGTGGACGTGAAGCGGAGGACGGCTGCCCACCACCAAAGTGTGGCCAAAACAGGCTGGGGGACAGGAGAGGAGGAGCTCACCCCGTTTGAACAGAGAGTCGCCTGGGGTCAACTGAAAGCAGACAAATAATTATGTGAACTGGATTTACAGTTTCCATTTGTTAATCTTATACACCACTTACACGGATCACACACTATTGTTGTAAATTAATGCAGAAGTGCACTGGGGAAAAGGTGTGGCTGATTAAGAAATGTCACACTTTACGCACAGGTTTATTGACATGAGTACTTTACACACAGAGACAATCAGGGGCTTGTTAGAAAACTCTCAAGCTGTAGTTTAACCAGCAAAAACAGCAAGTCACTCTTATCACTGACTAGTACTGATGCTGTGAAGACAGGATAATATTTGGGGGCGCACATGTTCAGTGTGCAACAGGGGGATTAATGTTAGGACAATTAAACAAATAAATTATTTACTTAACCAAGAAGACACCCATTGCGCATGGTGCCAGCTACTCTGTTCCCAACCATGCTGTTACTCAGAATGTAGGCTATGAATCGTGCGTTGAACCAGGCCACCTCGCCACGATGTTGGTTAATTGCATTTGCGCATCACAAATGATCTGTACATTGATCGAATGAAAATGCTTCTTGTTGACAAAAACAAATTCATCCTGCAATGGCGCTTTTATAATGTGTGTGCAGTCGATAGCTCCGGTAACATTAGGAAAACCGTCTCTCGCTGCAAATTGCGCTTTAATGTTGGCCTGTTCAGCTGCATTGTATGGGAATTTGATATACCTGGCTGACATGCGGATAATTCCGTCCCACACAGCTGGCATGACTCGGCTCAGGGTCGACTGGCACAGTCCCGATCGGTCGGCCAGCTCCCTCTGGAATGCCCGTGTTGCTAGGAGTCCCGGTGTGGTCAGCACCTGTATGGATACAGGCAGTGCATGGCTCCTCGCCGTATCGCGCTTCAAGGTCGGCTGCAGCTCTGTGCACAGTTCCAGGAGGATTGCCCTCTGGAACCAATGCTACAAATACTGCTAAAACAGCCATTGTTGTTAACGGTATTTTCAGCACCACTTTGCGCATGCTTTTATATCCACTCATCTAATTGCAGACACGTGGGTGTGTTAATTGTTGATCAGTGTTAATTGTTCGTGTGTCTCTGATGTGCACATGACTCTGAGGACTAATTGTTTTCACATTTATTTATTCTAACAGTTTCCCAGCATCACCTCTAAGTGTCGCCAAAGGATCAATAGCTATAGAAATGTGCGTACACCAGCCATGAAGTTGGCGTGAGACACCGCACATTTCCACGGTCATTTCACTCTTGATACATCTGAACTTTGCCGTGGAAAAGGACGTACACCACGTTTTGCCGCATAGTGCTGGGCTACTCTTATCACAATAAAACTTTCCAGAATTAAAGTAAACATGAAAAGTAACAATTTTTTTGTATTTTAAGTTTATTTGGAAATGAATTTAAATATGCAAATGAGCTGTGTAAAATATGTCAGGCTATGACCCTCCCCACCCCCGGCAGACAACATTCCAAATATAGAATAAATCACAGACGATAATGTGGTGATAACATTTTGTGCTGGTAAATTTACAGATTGTTTGCAAGATATTGTTGGTAAGATTAGACATCGCCTACTGACACAAACTAGTTTGCTAGCATTAGCAAATTCTATTAGGCTAATCTCATTGCTAAACAACACTGTTTCTTTTCTTTTTATGCAGTGTGTAATGTATGTTAGCAGGGAGAAATGGAGAAGTGTAAAATATGTAATGAGTCATTCACTGATGAAAACACATTTGTTCTACGAGCAAAAGGCAGCGATGGTGTGATTCGTGCAAGTGCTCAACGTGGAAGTTGCTTAGTGACATTTCCAGGAGAAAGAGTGCATGTTGAATGCCGCCGTAACTACTGTAAAACAGAAAATATTGTACGTGATAATGTTATACCATCTTTGCAACAACCAGTGCAACTTATAAACCGCCACTCTGAACAAAACTTCAATTTTCCAGAGCATTGCTTGTGGACAACCTGCTGGAACTGATAAGAACAAGAAGCAGAGAGAGAAATGTGATGTCTACCCAACAGGAGACTTCCAGGAAAGGATTGTTCAGGTTTGCCACTTTAGGAAAGACACATGGTCTGATACAGTATTTGGGAGAATATCATCTGTCCATGACCTTCATGCAGCAGATGCGATATACCACAAACAATGTGAATATGAAGAATATTCCCAGTCAATTATCTGCAAACCCTGGCAAGGAACCCAAAAGATTCAAAGTCAGAAGACCTGAAGTTGATGAGAGTGTGAGTGATTGTATTTAAAATGTGAGTCTTAATGTGTGCAGCTGCTTTTTAGAAGCATTATCAGTGAGATTATATAGCTCCACTACAGGAGGCTTTATGACATTGGGTATAAGGTACGAAAATCTGTAGTTTATTTGGAAAACGTGTCTCTCAAATCCAGTTTTCACCCACAAATGTTTTCCATTTCCCGTCCACACTGTTTGTGAACTTCACCTGTCCATCACTCTTCACAGGAATGCAGAGCTGATCCAGGAGCCTTCAGAGGCCTCAGCTCATCGCACCAGGCCTTCAGCTCTGAATGTAAACGTCCTCATAATCCTCAAACAAACCCCTGAGTCCTATAGAGCTTCACACCCCCTCCACTCATTCACCTTCAAACACTCCTCTAAGCATCTTTTTTGTTTTTGGAAAGGAGAGACAGTTTGCGATGTACGGATAATGGAGATCTTTTTCAAGTGTTGTGTTTCGGCCTCCTACCCTCAGAGGTCCACAGATTACTTTTCTTTTACATCTTCCTCAGTGGTAAAACTGTTTCTTTTCCTCCTTTCTCCTGACAACTGGCAGCTTTTCTTTGGCCCCACTCTTCTGTGTGATGGTGTGAATGTCATGAGAACATTTGGTGCTGCAGGAATCCTCAATTTTAAGCCATTTAGTCAAGTCATTCAATTTTAAAAAACAAGTAGTAGATGTGCAAAAAAAAGTAACTTTTTCCAGACTACATTATAAGTTATGCTCTTACAGAAGACATAGATTAATTTTATGTTTTTGTTTTTTATTTAGTAGGCCATATACACATTCATTTTATCTGTGTATAAAGGATAAGTGTGTAAGATTTAGAGAGAGTGACTGGTGTCCAGCAATGTTCAAAACAAACAGACCAGGGCCCTATTTCAGAAAGCAGGATTAGTGAAAACTAATATGTTTGTGAGTATGTTGAGCCTGAGATAAGGGAAACTCTGAGTTTTCCGTTTAAGAAAGCCAGCTCAGTGTAACCCTGAGTCAGTTAATACGGCAACTTACTCCGTGACGCAAACCTACTGGCTCGCAGGTTTGCTTCATCTAAGCCTGAGGCTGAGCATATCGCAGGTAGGAGAGACATGGTATGTCCTTTAGTGACTGAAGCTGTGGAATTTGGGGCACAGTGTATTCAGAGGCTGCTGTGTATGGAGAAGGTGATTAGGCCCCGTTTGGACGTCTCATTATCATCAGAGCAAATTTTATGCATTGTCCTTTGATTCTTCTGCAGCAGCAGTTTTCTTCATCACATCAGAGACACTGAACACATCAGAAAGATAGCAGTTTGTCGGACCATATGAAAAGTGACTCTGGCTCTGAGAAGGCTTTTGCCCGTTTTTTGTGGTTTTCCCTGGACATAAATCAGAATTGATTATCAAAGTATTTGCAACAGAGCATCAGTGGCTTAGTGGATGGAGCGGACGCCCCATGATCAAACGCTGATGCAGTGGCCGCGGGTTCAAACCCAGCCTGCATCCTCTCGCTGCGCGTCGTTCCCTCTCTCCCTCAACATACGCTGTTTTGCCAAGGCAACAAAAGCCCAGACTCTTATCTAATCTTAAAAAAAGAGGAATTCCAAAGAACTGCAGGTTTGTCAGTGTTAATCAGAAATTAATCTACATTATATGATGCAATGATTCATCAATAGCCTACTTTTCATATTTTAAAGATTCCGCGGTGTAACTGGCTCATTTATGGAACTCAACACCCCATAATAGCTCCATCTGAGCATAAAGGAGATTACGTGAATTAGAAGTCATTTCACAGCAGTTCAGCAATTCAAGGAACCTCAGCCTAATATTGACAGAATGAAGAAAGTATAAGCAAAACTTTTACCAGTCTGTAGGCCTACAACATTTTTGTGTTTGATGTTGAGTCACTGTCCAGTATGTTTGGGCCCCATCGGATTACAGCTGAATAAAATGAGCCAGCAAATGATATTAAAATAAGATATGACCTCTGTGTAATGTTTCTATATTTTCTGTATATTAGACACATTAACTCATAACATTACATAACATCACTTCAAATTACCTATTAACACACTCTGTAGTCTGCTCCCATCACACCTCACGCTGTTTAGCTGCAGCTGACTTGTTAGTTTTTTTGTTTTTTTTCATTTCACGGTCATTAAAATCTCAGACTCAGCTGGGATGAAACAAGTGGCTTTCTGCTTTCGGCCCTGAATATCACGCTATCTGCACTCCACTGATGACGTCTTTCAGTGCTCGCTGTGAACGGCCTCTCTCAGGCTGAACATACTCAGAGTTGATTGAGCTGACTGTGATCAGCTGTTCTGGAACCAAAAACTCAGAGTTTCTCAGCTCAGACTCAGTCAACTCGGAGATCGTGATTAGGCTCAGAGTTGAGCCTGCTTCCTGAAATAGGGCCCAGGTGATTTCAACCAGTAAAACACTGAAAAAAGCAGGTTTACATTAAAAAAATCAGTGTTTTCCTGCTGCTGTTTGGCTCATCACAGAGCAGCTGCTAACTATGGTGGTCAAAGAAAAAAATACAAATAGCCCTATCCAGAGCCAGTGTTTTGTTAGTCCATTCTGGGCTACTGTTGAAACATGGTGGTGCAAGATGGTGATCTCTGTAAACAAGGAACTGCACCCTATGTAGATATGAATGGCTTATTCTAAGGTAGGGGTCGGAAACCTTTACTATTAAAAGATCCATTTTTGGCCAAAAAAAAAAAAAAAAAAAATCTGTCTAATCTGTCTGGAGCTGCAAAGTTTATTTAAATAAAGGTAAAAGCCTATTAAGTCTAAATTAGCCCATTAACAATACAAATAGGTCTTAATCAGCATTCATTAATATGATTTACTACAAGCTGGTGATTCTGAAGTGGGCGATTTAAAATTATTTAGTACTTTAACTTGGTGGTCAAAGCAAATGTATCTTTTTGCACATTATTAAATCTGTATTTTCCTCCAGGACTTTTTCTTTTTTAGATTTGGAATTCATAGCTATTGTCAGAGAGACTCCAGGCTTGCCACTGCTACTGAAATACAGGGAAATTTAGAGGAAAATGCATCAGGTTATAGACGTATGATGCACATACGGTTTTCACGTGATCGGCCATGACCTGCGACCAGCTCGTTTGTCTAAAGTATGCCGATTTAACGCTCCGGTCAAATTCCCGGCGCACCGCATGATTGACATCTTGTAACATCAGCAGCGCGAACACACACACACACGTGCAACTCATGGCTTGGGCGATATGAGGAAGTGAAACATGGGCGGCTTCTCACCTTAATCATTCTCGCACATACATCAAAAGAGAGAAGGAGAAAGTTGTTGATTGTCCGTGTTAAACTGAACTGCGGAGCTCTCACTGCTGCACTGTGCCGCTTGAAACTAACGAGATGCGTGTCCGCGTCTGAAGATGCACGCTTAGTGGCGGGCGCGTCCTGAAGACCTGTGTGAATTTTCCACAGGAGATATTTTTACTTTTTTGTCTATTCAAGAAATTACCCACAAATGCTATACACCAAGAATTATTATTTTATTTACCTGTTTTTATTTATGTATGCCTTTTTTACTTATTTTAATACTGTACCTGAAGTTA
Source organism: Cromileptes altivelis (assembly GCA_013133815.1). Lineage (NCBI taxonomy): Eukaryota > Metazoa > Chordata > Actinopteri > Perciformes > Serranidae > Cromileptes > Cromileptes altivelis. The sequence goes on along the minus strand of CM023131.1, from coordinate 18,242,700 downwards.
TATTTGAGCAAAAAGGAAAATGTTTCGCCTATTGCCGTAATCCCTACAGTCATATGAGTAGTAGGGATGCACCGAATATTCGGTAACTGAATATATTCGGCCGAATATTGCAAAAAAACACACATTCGGTATTCAGTGGAATAAGTTAAAAGCAAGGCAGAATAATAGCGGCGTGTTTTGATAACGCAATCAAACAGCGTGCCGTGGAATAAAATGTTGGCAGTGTGGCGATCCGTCCATCACCGCATTTGCGACTAAAGTTAGTTTTGAGCGAGCAAAATAGGCTTAAATCATTCAGCACGCTGTGTGAGCAGCCTACAGATTTCAACCAGCAGCAGAAATGAAAGGTGAATCCCACCGATTGTGGGTTGAACGGGGGTCACAGACACAGACAGGAATGTATTCCTGTCAAATACGGCGGCCATCGGCTTACCGGGCGGCGGAGAAGTCGGTTCCAATAATATCCTCTTCTTGGCGTGTGGACTGCCCAGAAGTACCTGAACAGCCGAGCCAGCCGAACACAGGTATGTGACGTGTCAGAGGAGAAACGAGCCGCTCACATTTCTCTCTTTCTGGCAGTAAAGGCCTACAAACCTCACCGCACTTTAGGGACTGTTCTTAACTTGTCAGGGGAGGAGGGTGGCTGGTTGATTCTTATTTTATTTATTTTATTTAGATCCCCCTTATGTTCATCACTCATTGATGCTGTTTTTGAAGTATGAATAAGTCAGTAAGTAATTTGATGTGATGAACGTGATTTATCTTTTTATAGCCTAAACAGGGTTCAACACCAAGGTTTTTTTTTACTTGCCCAGTCGGACAAGTTGGTCAGAGATCTACTTGCCTGAAGTCAGTTTTTACTTTCCCTATAAAAATTGTTTAATTTAAGCAGCTATCAAATAGCAAAGACTGCAGTTATTTTTATGTTATGTAATCTTTATTCACACAGTATTTATTAATTAAAACAACATACGTCATGTATTGTAGCTTAATTCCTACACAAATCTGACAGTGTCAGGGCTTAAAGTGAAAAATTTGTCAACCGTTCTCCGTCTATAATTTTGCGCCCTACTTGAGCCATGCCCACCTCTATTTATTTTTCACCCCTCTCTCCAGTTCTGCTGTATTAACACCGGGTTTAATATATTTTGCTTCCATCTCTCTGTCCTGCTCTACTCTACTTCAACGCTACTTAGTTCTCTCTCTATTCTACCAGTAGACTACCACATCCACCTGTTGCACAAAACGCATACAGCAGTGTTTCCCCTAGGATGGAGTTGTAGCAGCGGAGGTGAAGCACACGCATGAAAAATAATTTTCACATGCGTGAAACTTTTTTGTATGCTTGCAAAGCACATCCTGCTGGGATGTTTCTATGTATCTACTGGCACCAGAAGGGCTCTTTAGGACTAAGTACATACAGTACATGTGTGCACAGTAATGAGCAGGTGAAATGTCTGTCTAGCTTACATACGAGATGTCTCAAGATTTAGGAACATACAATTTTATTGAATATAATAAAGTAAAAAGTCACTTGACATGCTGCTGTTTTGTGCTATGACCTATTTAAGTGTTGTAAGTTGTTATTTACGTGACAACACCTGAACGCAACACAAGCTCTGCATGAGTGCCGTACTGAGCTGCTGTGCGAGCGGCGTGTTTGTCTGTGTGTAACAGCAGTCTGTTGGTGGTTATTTACACACTGTCCATAACAATAACTTTGTCAGCTGACAAACTGCACCGGGCTCGGGGTCAGGTTTGGTCAGGAAAATGCGGCCCGAGACGCTCTAGCGTGCTCACCTGTGTGTGTGCCGGAACTCCACCGTGCGCGATACAGAGAGCAGAGGAGAATTGTTAACGCGTCACCATGTAGAGACAGAAATGACACGATGGCATAACACCATAAACAGTATATTGTTATGTTATTATATGAAGTGTCCATCACGCAAAATAATATCAATGGAGGCTGTGGGCAGGACATTGTTACACAGCTGTGCCTGTGACTTCAGGCAGAGAGACCGCTGCATCAGAGCAGAAGAGCACGTTTTAAAATACATTTTTTTTTATCAATTAATTATTAACTTTTACTATTTTTAGCAACTTGCCCAATCGGGCAAGTGAGTTGTTAGTTTACATGCCCGACCGTGAGTTTTACTTGCCCCAGGCAATCCTTATTGTTGAGGCCTGGCCTAAATGACAAAAGGCACATCTGCCTCATTTTCACTGTGGTATCATGATACTACTCAGAACCATGATATTTTCATTGGTATCGCACAGTGGGTCCCAATTTTGGTACCGTGACAACACTAATCTGGAGGGGGTTCATTTGCAAAAACTAATGAACAACTAAACAACGATATTCGGTACTCGGTATTTGGCCAAGCGTTCGGTTTCGGCTTCAGCCACAGATTTTCATTTCGGTGCATCCCTAATGAGTAGGTACATAATACACCATCAGATGACTCCAAAACGCTCTTGTGGACAACTTGTAGCTTACACATTTACCACGCTACGAAATAATAATATTACGAGACAGAGTTGTTTTGAAGCCAAATGCAGAGCCGGAACTACATTCTAGACATACAGCACTTGCTGGGCGGAGTGATTTCAAACAGCATATGTTTAGTGCAGTTACTCCTGTCATCAAAACAACAAGTTTGTTGAGAAGAAGCCAGAACATACAGAGGAAGAGTTACAGGTTTTGGAAGAAGAGAGGGCAAGAAGAGAGACTGAGGCTGCCGAGCAACCAGGGGCTGCGGGGAGACCCAGAGACCGTCAGTTTAGGAAGAAGAATCTTCTCAAAAAATTCTTCCATCTTTGTTTTGTCAACATGAGGTTGAGAGTATAGTTTTTGAAAGTATATCTCAAAACTCTTTTGTATATCTTTCAATTTATGGTGTATTGCATTAGTCATTGGGTTTTTAATTTTATAAACTGAATTCTCTGCTTGTTGCCTTTTCAGCCTATAAGCTAACAATTTGCTGGCTTTCCCTCCCCCTTCATAATATTTCTGTTTTGTAAATATTAACTTCTTTTGTATATCTCTTGTATATATCTCATTTATTTCATTCTTTTTCTTCCTAAGTGCTTCTTTAACCTCCTCATCATTTGCATCTTTATGCTTTTGTTCTAGCTGTTTCAATTCTGCTTGCAGCTGATTTAGTTCTTTTAGCTTAGCTTTCTTTAAATGAGAAGTATATCCGATTATCTTACCTCTTAGCACAGCTTTACATGAGTCCCACAATATTGGAGGTGAAACCTCACCATTGTCATTCTGTTCCAAAAACTCAGTAAAATCTTTATTTATTTGGTCCTTCATATGATTCAATATATGAATGTTTAATCTCCATAAGGTGTTTCTCTGATATTGTTCGAGGTGTAGTTCTAAATACAGAGGGCTATGATCTGAAAGGTCCATAATCCCCATGCTGCAGTCACCAACCCTGTGCAAATCTTTACTAAAGATTAAAAAATAATCAATCCTTGAATATACCGAATGTGGATTAGAAAAATATGTATAATCTCTCTTCAAAGGATTTAACTCTCTCCAAACATCTATTAAACCAATCTCTTCCATTGTCAAATTGATCCTTTTATTCAATTGACTGGGCTGAGTAACATGTACTTTTGAAGAATCAAGTTTAGGGCTTAATCTAATATTGAAATCCCCCCGCAAATTAAGACACCTTGAGATTCTGCTATTATCAAATCAAATATTTGTCTAAAAAAACTCCAATCCGAATTAGGGGGAGCATAAATATTCAATAAAGTCCGGCATGGATTGGTGGAGTAAATGTGGGGCTTATTGGCCACTTTATTAGGTACACATGTGCAATCTAATACAATCCAATACAACAGCTCTGCCACACATTCTGCGTTTACAAAGCTTTTACATTTTCAGTTTTTGTTGACCTTGTCAGAAAGATGATTATTCTACTGTATTACTGAGGTCGTAGTGGGTGGTGTTGGTGTACTGGAGTGCAATATATTGAAAAGTGTTCCTAATATTTTGTCCCCCTCAATGAGACAAAATTAGGAGGCAGCCCCAGTACACCACCACCATTCACTATGACCTTAATAGCCTAAACAAAGTAGAATCATCACTTTAAAGACAATGTCAACAATAACCAAAAATTTATAAGCTTTGGGGGAAAAAAATCATGGTATAGCCTTTCTACTGGATTGCATTAGATTACACAGGTGTACCTAACAAAGTGGCCAGTGACTGCATGTTACATACATTGATGGTGGGATGGGACGAGAGTACGCCTCAAAATAATCACCGGAACACGGGGAGAACATGCTAACTCCACACTCATAAATCAGCACACGTCCTGAGGGAACAACATAAAATGTTCCCTAGCAGTCTGTTTATTCCCAACAATGAGAAGTAATGCCAGTCACTTCACTAGGCTATATGCTCTGGGCAAGCACTTATCCATAATGTATACCATGGTCTGGGTGAATACTCAATTCTGATTGGCTGCAGGGTGTCCGTTAAAAGGTGTTAAAGGACAGCTAAAAAGACGTTCTGGTCAAATTGCCTGATGACAGGTTCTAAATTATTGCGCTGGCTCAATTGCTAGTTTGTAACCATAGCAACGGAGACTCAGAGCAGAGGCAACGGATTACAACAGGCATCATCATGACTAATTTTATCGTTTCACTGAATTTATTTGGTGAATTTGATCATTCTGATGACTGGGACGCAGAAGAAAAGAGGATAGAGAATGAAAAGAAGAGGGAGAAACGGCACAAGGAGGTGACACCGGAAGAATTAAATAATTTAGAAGATGAGAAGGATAAGCCCAACACCAAGAAGACAATGAAACAGGCTGTAAAAACACTGAGAGACATCCTCGCAGAAAAACAAAAGGACCTCAACTTGGAAAGCTACACTGCCACTGCTCTGAATGACACCTTACGTGAGTTTTATGCAGCTGTGAAGTCAACCAAGGAAGGGGGAGAATATACTGTCGCCAGTTTGAGGAGTCTGAGGGCCAGTATTAATGGCCATTTAAGTGAAGTCAACATCATAGCTGACACAAGCTTCAAAACCAGGAATGCAGTGTTTAAGGCATTACTTCAGCGTTACAGGAAAAGTGGAAAAGATACGAGCCTCCACCATCCCCGTATCCCTGAGTCGGAGCTTGAGCTGATTAGATGTTCGCCTGCGTTGTCTCCTGATACACCTGTCGGCCTCATAAGACAGGTTTGGTTTGACCTCCAACTGTGTTTGGCTCGGCATGGCAGGGAGGGTAACCGTGAGCTGGCCATGACATCATTCAGCATCCAGAGAGATGAGGATGGGGTTGAATATGTCAGCCTAACGCACAACCTGCACACAAAAAATCATCAGGATCCGAATGTGCCACATAAAGAAAACCTAAGAGGCTTCATGGTCGCCAGGCCCGGGGATGCACTGTGTCCAGTCTAAAGTTTTAAAAAGTACGTATCCAAGTGTCCACCAGATGCAAAATCTTTTTATCTCCACCCGAAGTGTGCCGTCACTGAGACATCAGATGTGTGGTACTCCAGGGAGCCGATGTGTGTCCGCTACCTTGGAAACATGCTGAAAAAAATCAGCAAAGATGTCTGTAGCAATAACACACTGCATTCTAATAATAATGTAGACCTATACACCTCTTCTGACCTCAAGCCTAATTATTTTTGTTATTGTACTTTCTCAGGTGGGCCTGTTGCAGGTCTACACCAATCACAGCCTCCGGAGCAGAGCTGTGGGTCGGCTCTCTGACGCCGGCCCGGAAACTCGTCAGATCATGACTGTCACAGGACATCGGTGTGAGAGCAGCCTGCAGGCTTTTTGGGCTCTGTCAGCACAGGAGAGACGAGACTGGAGCAGCATCTTGTTGTCTCCAAGTGTCCCAACAAGCAGTGCTCAATCTGTTAATCTCCGTCCTTCAAATGCCACAATGATGGACATACCCATATCACTTTCAAATGTCACTATTAATGGTAATGTAGCATTTAATTTCAAATAGGAAACAATCGTTAATTTATCTCTTTTATAAGCACACACTGACTCACTTTTGACTGGCCTACTTCCTCTCTTTTTTGCTTGCTTTCCTTTGGCACAAATTTGTAGAATGAATTGTTGATAATATTTGTTGCAATTAGATTTGGGCTACTATCTGTATACTATTTTGATTGTTTGCGCATGTAATTTTAAATAGGAAACAGCCAGTCATTCAGTTATCTCTGGTCTTTGTTAATGTGTTTATATGATTTAATCTCGACTAGACTAATATATATTTAGCAATTACTTGTTGCAATTAAAAACGATTTTGACTAGCCCACTATTTGGATGTTGGTTATTTGAAACAAATTCTTTTGGGCCTATAAATGAATGCCAATGAATCATGAAAGTAATATCTCAAGGTTTTTTTTTTTGCACATCATCCTCTGACCACCAGAGTCTGTAACACACAAGCGGTAAGAAGTGCACTGGCTTCTTGAAATAATCATCCTCTTAATAATATCACGTAACGTTTAGCCATCATCTCAATTGCCTTCACTGATCAGAGTCGCTATGCTCTCTACGCTGCCGCCACAGCGGGTTTCCATGGCAACGCCTGTGAACTAAAGAGAGTAAATAGTCCGATCAGCTGTGGCTTGTGAAAAACTCATGATTTTAATTGTAAAACACATTAAAGCATAAATAATTGATTTAATATTCATTTCTTTGTTAAGTGACCATGGTGTAAGCGAGTTAATGCCCTTCGAGGTGTCCATTATCAGGAATTAATGGACTTCGCGGAAGCAACCGTCCGACGCCTCCGCGTCCTCCATTAATTCCTGATAATGGACACCCCTTTGGACATTAACCCTTACATAACCACTACAACATTTGCATTTTAGCCTCATTTACCAGGCTCGGGTTGTGGGCTAATGTTGCTCAACATGGAGGTAACGGTACAGGTGAGCAAAATACACAACGATCACTTACCACGTCTGCTCGTTTTGTGATGCCGACAGATGGTATAGCAGTATCTTTCAAGAAAAGCGTTTGAACCATTGCTGAGCTTCTGCGCTCCATCCTTTCACTGTAGTCCTCCGGTCAAAAACTGGTTGGAGCTTACAAACATTTTGCGGACCATTTCCACAGGCGTGTTGGGGTCGATGTCCAGCACAAACAGCCACTGTTTCATCCTGTCCCTATTATTGGTTGGTAGCCTACAACGTGAAACTAGGGCTGTGTGATATGGACAAAAAATAATATCTCGATATTTTGGGGAATTTTGACGATAAGGATAATTAGACGATATTCTTTTAGATATGTGTTTTTAACAGCCTGAGTTCTAGCTCATTAATTGTTTCTCATGGATGATATTAATGGACACAGTGTTTCAAAGGAAAAATGTTTCTTGCTGCTTTTTCACCTGGGCCCTCGTGTGACTCTGGTGACGGCCTTTTGTAGCGTCAATTCCGGGTCAATTTGCAGCTGTTCAGATAGGTGTTTGTCCCGCAGACTCAGCACAAGCCTGTCCCTCACCATCTCATCATGTAGAGCCCCGTAACCGCAGTGCTCCGCCAGGCAGGCAGTGCAGCGCCCTAATTTAACTGTCGGCCGTCTCGCCCGTTTCTCGATGCCGCTGATTAAACTTTGCTCTCTCAATCCTGCCATTCTCTTCTGCTTGCGTCTCCAATCCAGAAGCAGTGCGGAATCTGTCGAAGCGTTTAATCCATTTAGGCCAGTCTTCAGCCTTGAAGGTGAACTTTTCCGGCGGGGAGACTTGAAACTGCGCCGTGGTGCCGCTTCGTTTAGCTAACTGTGGCTAGGCTAGGTAGCTCCATAGATGGTCTTCCGGTACTGCGAACTTTCCCGACCTACAACTAGACACTTTTGCGTGTCGCTATATGCAGACTAAGTCACTGCCTACTGTCGCTCGCGTCTGACTTGACTTCTGACACCATGTTCAGTTATTTAATGGTAGAACCGCAAACCACTCATGAATCACGCAGGCTTCAGGTACTTGAGCAACCCGTTAATTGTTCCCCTGCAACACAATACAGCATGAGTTCCCACCTTACAGGCTGGGACCTACCACTACAGCTGACCCACGTGTTCCGAAGCTGCTGGAGCATCCGTGGGCTGTGTTGCCATGTTGTCTAGGCTCGTTGGAGATGAACTGCGCTTCGCCTGGAAAGTAGACGAGAGCAGCGGGCGGCCGCAGCGGGGGGCGGTGACAAAAAGCCGCGGTGAAGTCGGACAGTTTCCCGACACTTTCCAGCAGCCTTCAGTCCGTACAGGAAGTCACAGACACACTAACATCCTGTCTGGAATGATGTCAGTTCATTAAAAAAGTGATCAGACCCATATATCAGTTTGTTCTCAGTCTCCAGTTGTTTTAATTATGATAGATTAATTTATTAAAATGCTTTACAGTTGATCTGTTGTTTATGTTACTGTTTTATCCTCTATTTGACATGAATTCTCCTGTAAATCAGCATCATATCAGTTTGACCTGTCCCCTCAGCTACACAGGCTGAATAAACTGTGCTTGACTATAAGGTTCATATTTCATACAAGACAACAGCTTTCATTAAAGATCAGTCAGATACAGTCAGGGCTTCACATCTGATGTTATTTTAAGAATCCTCACATTCCACTGACCACAAGTCTCTGTGTTGCTATATACTTCAATAATTAGCCTAAAAAAGTCCAATATTAACATACAGTAGATTCTGTATAGTTTATGATGAATGTATTCAGTCTCTGACAACCAAACTTCACCATCAGTCACACAACATGTTTTCTGTTCACAGAATAAACCTTCAAATCAGACAAATACAATCTTAATATCTAAAATGAACAAAAATGAAACGTTTATCTAAAACGTCATCTTGTTGAGTCGACATCTGAACCAATCAGCTGTTAGATCAGGTGAGAGCGAGGCGGTGCAGTCGGTGGAGAGCAACTGCAGCGCCTGGCTCTAAAAACTGTGGCCGCCTCACTCTCGCGGTTTTATCACCGTCCACTTTTGTAATACGTCAGAACAAGTCGGGATGAAGTCGGACACAAAACTAACCAGCATGCATTGTGCAGTGATCACCGGTGATCGAATCTGCACAGGCCTGGCTCATCTTGAACAAACCTAATGTCTGTCTAGCATCGGCTGCCCAAGTGTCCTCTTTTGCCCGGACATGTCCACTTTTAATGTCCCGTCCGGGGGGGGGTTTATAAACTGATGATAATGTCCGCTTTTCCGTGTGTTTGTGTGTGTGTGTTAGAGTGCGGCACGGGCCGCGTATTTCTGTCCGAACCCAAACCGAGCCAGACATTATTTAATGACCAAAGCACTGAGTTTGTGTCACACACTTGTTACAGCTACAGGCTATTTAACAGGCCGGGCGTGCTCAGCGGAGAGGGAGACCTCCATGTTTGAGACGGGAGCGGGAGGCGGGAGCGGGAGGCGGGAGGTCCGACGCTTCCAGCGAGAGGAGAGGGAGAAATAAAACAAAATAAGATAAAATAGGAAAAACCTGTCTCCCTCTTTTATTTTATTTTCAGCATTTGATCAAGGCGGAGGCGGGCGGCTGGAGGTCCGAGACTTCCAGCGAGGAGGGAGGTAGAAACAAACAGCCAATGTGTGTCTGTGTGTGTTATGTTCAGGTGTTGTCACATAAATAACAGTGCCCAAGCAATAAACAGGACAGACAATAGGATTTTATTTATTTTTACACTACTTTTTCACTGAAAGCTGACCGAATCCGACCCGAGCCCGAATATAGTACGACTGCCACACTCTAGTGTGTGTATGTGTCCCTGTTGGGGCCTATCTGAATTTCTGTCTTTGAGAGATATTATTTTGTAATATAACTGAGTTTTCTATCCATCCATATAAATTTTAAATGTATTAAAATGATAAGGCATCTTTGAGTAAGCTGAGAGTATCATTATTTGAGAAATTATAGAATAGTTACCACGATTTTCGAATAGTGTTTTTGCTTGTGTTGCCCATCCCTAGTAGTAGCACAAGCACACAGGTTCAAATACAGACATATTTGACAGAGCAAACGGTCCCATGCTCAGACAGCCCATTCCACTACTGGAGAGTCAACCAAATTCGGTTTCCCACCCTGGCTGCCACTGCTGCAAAGTATCTCTGTGCTCCTTGTACCAGTGTTGACAGTGAGAGACTGTTCAGTGCAGCATCCAACCTTGTTGATGCAAGAAGGAACAGGCTAGGAGGAGAGAGAGCAGAAATGCTCATCTTCTTGAAGAAGAATCTGCCTTTGCTCTTGAAATTATGAGCTAAAATGCTACTGCAATGTGTAGCCTCCTTGTTTTAAAGTGTTTTGTTTACTGTGTAGCTGATGCTCTTTTGATTTGTATTTTTTGAATGTTTACTTTATAGGTTGGTGTTGCACTCTAAGTTTTTTTTTTAAAGGAATCATTTAAGTTGCTGTTGGACTACCTTTTATATTTTACAATATTGTGCCTGCACTTTATTTTTTTTTTAATAATTATTCCTAGATTTATTTAGTTAACTTGTTTCACTACTGCTTTTTAAACTGTTCTATTTAAATGGCTTTTTTTATTTAATATTGTGGCTGCACTTTAATTTAAAAAATATATATATATATATATATATATATATATATATATCCTAGATTTATTTAGTTTAGTTGCTGTTGCACTACTGTTTTTTATACTGTTCTATTTGAAAATAAATTTCAAAATAAATGGCTTCCATTTGCTGTATTCATTCATATTTTACAAAGGGTTTAACCTGAGCCAAGCCTTACCACAATGATAATTATGTATCACAGTCATGCAGGCGTAGTATATATACATATATATATATATATATATATATATATATATATATATATATATATGTATACATATTTATAACATACTGGTATCGGTACTTGGTATCGGCCGATACCCACAGCACAAGTATCAGAATTGGTATCGGGAGGGAAAAAATGGTATTGGAACATCTCTATGAAGCAGCCGTCCATGCATGGAAAAGCAGATTTCATACCACTGTAAAAAATTTAGTTATCGAAAGAAAAATCTGAAAATACACATATTGCATCTAGACAGCATGGAGATGTTGGTAATGAGATAAAATTCTGAAATTTGCCACACATCATCTACCATGACTCTAGAATTTTGTCATTTTTTCATGAACATTGAAGATTTATTTAGCAAGAATTTGCGTGTATATGTTTACAGTACCGTTTACAGTCAAACATTTTGATGCACTGTAGGCTCAGTTTTTGATAAATCAAAAATCTGAGAAACATAGTTTGTGTAGGACAGTGTCAAGATGCTCTGTAGCAAGTTTGGTGTCAATTGAGCAAAAATTGTGGGAGGAGATAGGTTTAAGAGGTTTTACAGTTTTTGAAACAAACAGAGTGATGAACTTAATTTTTAATAGGTTTAAATGTACAGAAGTTTCTTCAGTATTGGGGCTACAGTTTGATGAAAGTTGTTAAGTTGTAGCACGTATAGTTGATTTGTTCTGAATTTTCACAGTTTTGAGCTTTAGACGCTTGCTGTAGCGCCACCATCAGGACTATTGGCTTGAGTTTACAGCTGAGGACATCTGGAATGAGACTGGACCTTTGTGCAAAGTTTGGTGAGTTTTCATCCATGGGAAGTATGATTTCCTCAGAAGAAGATAGAAGAAAGAAGAAAGAAAAAAGAAGAAGAATACCTAGGATTACAATAGCGTCCTGGCAGCTTAGCTGCCCGGACCCTAATTAGAAACAACATGTGTTGTGCTACATGTTTTCAGAACAAATTAGGCAACAACTTACCTGCAGTCTAACAACAGCCCCAACTTGCTTCCTCCTGAGAAAGTGCTCCGGCCCAGGAAAAAGCTCTCTCAAATCATCACGACCGAGGGTGTGGACCAAGGGCTCATCAATATTGGCAGCTATAAAGACAGTCCAATCATTAAGTAACCTTTTACGATTAAACTTTTATACCTTCATCATCTTATCAATTGACCAGTATTTCACATGACAGGCCAGACCAAGTATAAGCTCTATGGGCTCTAGTTTCCCGGCGCAGCGCAGGATGGCGCAGGGTGGCGAACCCCACGCAGAGCTCGTTTCGAGCAGCACAACCCGAGGCGCGCTCAGTTTGGTAGTTTGGCAGACCGAGGTACACTGAGATGGGTGTGGCAGCGCAGCAGGGGGAGGTGTCAACAGATCCAGCTTGGCGCAATGACAGTGTCATGCAAAAGGCGCTAAAAGCTCGTCAGCTGAAACCAGGCCTACTGTCAGTGCAGGTGGAGCGCAGCCGGTGTAAGCCAAAGTTTGGCTGAGCGGCGGACAGTGCGCACACGTCACCAAAACCTCACATTCAGGTTTCCAGAATATCAGGCACATTAACAATAAAATAAATAGCCACAAAACCACTATTCACTATTCAGGAAGTCTGCTCGCAGTTCCGTATATTTGGACACTGTGAGCTTGGACCTCCCGGACCAAAACATCAGTTTCCTCCTGGGAGAAGTTTTGCCGTCTGACGCTGCTGCTCTCTTCTGCCATGGCAAACTGAGTAAACTCTCATTATGCCTTCGTGCGGCGCATTTAAGGGCGAGGAGAGGGGCTCATTTGATTGGTGTGATGTGTGTAAAAGCCACTCTACGCCTTCTTTCCTCCCTCTTTCCAACTTGCGCAGGTAGGAGGGACGGAGGTGGGAAAGAGGAGTAGCTGCGCCAGGCGCACGTTGTGCCAAACTTGCAAAATCCACCTGGCCACACCCAGTTGGCGAAGCGCAGGTGCGCTGCGCCCCCGCCTCGCCCGGTCTGCGAAACTAGAGGCCTATGTGTTTAATCATTTTATCTCATCCATGATTAACTGTAAATGGAATACAATTCAGCAAGGTGTCTTCACATTGTAAATTTGTTTCAATTAATTTTGTTTTTGAGATCAGTGTCAGCATGTGCAATTATATAATTACTTAACTGGTGATTCAAATTAATATTAGGGCTAATATTTAAATAAAAACATCATATAATTGTCTTGTTATATATAATTGTGTTATGGTTATGATTGTCTGTATCACATACAATCAAACAAACCCATGACATTATGATGTCCATTTCTCCTCCTTTGCTGGAAACTTTATTCTTCTACAATTTACAATTTGTGTTTTGTTGACTATATCTCTGGACTATACCTTACTGCCACCTTGTGGTCTAACTTAGTCACTGCACATGATTTTTAACTGAGGAAGAAAAAACACACAATTGAATATTGATTTTGCCGTGGATTGCCAAGGCAACGACTGAAGCTCTGAAGCTTCAGAGCATTTCGGTCAGCCCTAATTAATATGTAGCTTTTTCCACACCTAAACATGACTTAATATTTAAAATTGATACAGCAACATCATCCAGATCATCAATCAATTCAATCAATTCAATCAATTTTATTTATAAAGCCCAATATCACAAATCACAATTTGCCTCACAGGGCTTTACAGCATACGACATCCCTCTGTCCTTAAGACCCTCACAGCGGATAAGGAAAAACTCCCCAAAAAAAAACCCTTTATCGGGGAAAAAAACGGTAGAAACCTCAGGAAGAGCAACTGAGGAGGGATCCCTCTTCCAGGACGGACAGACGTGCAATAGATGTCGTACAGAACAGATCAGCATAATAAATTAACAGTAATCTATATGACACAATGAGAGAGAGAGAGAGAGAGAGAGAGAGAGAGAGAGAGAGAGAGAGAGAGAGAGAGAGAGATGCAGGTAATGACAGTAGCTTACAACAACGTTAATGAAAGTAATAATATTATAGTTATAGTTCTGGCTATTGTGATACAATATGTTGAAAGTATGTATTAATATGTGACAGTATACATATGTGACAATAGTCATATGTGTAAAATAACAGTAAAAGTATGACTAATGATGGCAGCAGCAGCAGCAGGAGGCATCTGGCAGGACCACGGCAGCAGCACAACCACACACGTCACGCTGTCCAGGCACCGCTGTGATATGAGTTAATCTGAGAGACAGTGGAGCACAAAGGCTCCGGAGAAGAAGCCGAGTTAGTGACATCCAGAATGGCCGAGTTAGCAAGATGCAGTAATAGAATACGAGAGAGAGAGAGAGAGAGAGAAGGAGAGAAGGAGAGAAGGTGCCCGGTGTATTATAGGGGGGTCCTCCGGCAGACTAGGCCTAAGTCAGCCTAACTAGGGGCTGGTACAGGGCAAGCCTGAGCCAGCCCTAACTATAAGCTTTATCAAAGAGGAAAGTCTTAAGTCTAGTCTTAAATGTGGAGACGGTGTCTGCCTCCCGGACCGTAACAGGAAGATGATTCCACAGGAGAGGAGCCTGATAGCTGAAGGCTCTGGCTCCTGATCTACTTTTGGAGACTTTAGGGACCACGAGTAACCCTGCGTTCTCAGAGCGCAGTGTTCTGGTGGGATAATATGGCACTATGAGCTCTCTAAGATATGATGGAGCTTGACCATTTAGAGCTTTATAAGTTAACAGTAGGATTTTAAATTCAATTCTGGATTTTACAGGGAGCCAGTGCAGAGAAGCTAAAACAGGAGAAATATGATCTCGTTTCTTAGTTCCTGTTAGTACACGTGCTGCTGCATTCTGAATTAGCTGGAGAGTTTTTAGGGACTTACTGGAGCTACCTGATAGTAGAGAGTTACAGTAATCCAGCCTTGAGGTAACAAAAGCGTGGACCAATTTTTCTGCATCTTTTCGGGTCAGGATAGGCCTAATTTTCGCAATATTACGCAGATGAAAAAATGCAGTCCGTGAGGTTTGTTTTAAATGAGAATTAAAAGACAAATCTTGATCAAATATTACTCCGAGGTTTCTTACGGTAGTGCTAGAGGCCAGAGCAATGCCATCAAGAGAAACTATGTCATCAGATAAAGAGTCTCTGAGTTGTTTGGGGCCAAGAACAATAACTTCAGTTTTGTCTGAATTTAACATCAGGAAATTGGTGCTCATCCAGGTTTTTATGTCTTTAAGGCAGTTATGGAGTTTAGTTAATTGATTACTTTCTTCTGGCTTCATCGATAAATACAACTGTGTATCATCCGCATAACAATGGAAATTTATAGAGTGATTTCTAATGATGTTACCTAAAGGAAGCATATATAGAGTAAATAGGATTGGTCCGAGCACAGAACCTTGCGGAACTCCAAAACAAACTTTGGTACGTAAGGATGATTCATTACGAACATCAACAAATTGAAAACGATCAGATAAATAAGATTTAAACCAGCTCAGTGCAGAACCTTTTAGGCCAATTAAGTGATCCAGTCTCTGCAGTAGAATTTGATGGTCAATTGTGTCAAACGCCGCACTAAGATCTAATAAAACAAGTACAGAGACAAGTCCCTTGTCTGAAGCAATCAGAAGGTCATTTGTAATTTTAACTAGTGCTGTCTCAGTGCTATGATGCACTCTAAATCCTGACTGAAATTCCTCAAATAAATTATTATCATGGAGAAAATCACACAGCTGGTCTGCGACTACTTTCTCAAGGATCTTTGACATAAAGGGAAGATTAGATATTGGTCTATAGTTGGCTAACACCTCTGGATCCAGGGTGGGCTTTTTTAGTAGAGGTTTAATTACAGCTACCTTAAAAGACTGTGGTACATAGCCTGTTAATAAGGATATATTGATCATATCTAATATATGAGTGTTAACTAAAGGAAAGACCTCCTTAAGTAGCCTAGTTGGGATGGGGTCTAAGAGACACGTTGATGATTTAGAAGCAGAAATCACTGCTGTCAATTCTTGAAGAGAAATTGGGGAGAAGCAATCTAAATATATATTAGGTTCTACAGCTGTGTTTGAGGTTAGATAGGTAGGCCTACCATCTGATGGCAGGAGGTCATGAATTTTGCCTCTAATAGTTAGAATTTTGTCATTAAAAAAGCTCATAAAGTCATTACTGCTAAGGGCTAAAGGAATACAAGGCTCAATAGAGCTTTGACTCTCAGTCAGCCTGGCTACAGTGCTGAAAAGAAACCTGGGTTGTTCTTGTTTTCTTCTATTAATGCTGAGTAATAGTTTGCTCTGGCATTGCGGAGGCCCCTCTTATAGGTTTTGAGACTGTCTGTCCAGATTAAACGAGATTCTTCCTGTTTGGTTAATCGCCAATTCCTTTCAAATTTTCGCGATATTTGTTTTAACCTACGGGTTTGAGAGTTATACCAAGGAGCGAACTTTCTTTGCTTTTTTAACTTCTTTTTAAGAGGAGCTACAGAGTCGAGTGTTGTTCGCAGCGAGCCTACGGCGTTATCGACAAAATTATCAATTTGGGAGAGGTTAAAGTCGGCACGGGAAACCTCTGTTACTGAAGGTATTGGTATTGAATTTAACGATGAAGTAATCTTTTCCTTAAATTTCACGACAGCACTATCTGATAAACATCTAGTATAGTAACTGTTGCTGAGTGGCGTGTAATTGAGTAAAAAGAAATCAAAAGTAATCAGATAATGATCCAGTAGCGAGGGATTCTGTGGAAAGACTTTTAGGTTATCAATTTCAATTCCATACGTCAGAACTAGATCGAGGGTATGGTTAAAACAGTGAGTGGGTTCATGTACACCCTGACTGAAGCCAGTGGAGTCTATTAATGAGATAAACGTGGTAGCCAGGGAGTCATTATCAACGTCGACATGAATGTTAAAATCGCCTACAATAATAACTTTATCTGATTTCAGAACTAAACTGGATAAAAACACTGAGAATTCAGATACAAATTCAGAATACGGGCCAGGAGCACGGTACACTATAACAAATAAAAGTGGCTGCGAGGTTTTCCAGGTCGGGTGTAAAAGACTAAGAATGAGGCTTTCAAATGAATTATAATCTAGTTTAGGTTTAGGGCTGATTAACAGACTAGAGTTAAAAATGGCTGCAACTCCCCCTCCTCGGCCGCTGCCTCGAGGAATGTGGGTATTATTATGACTGGGAGGAGTGGACTCATTTAGACTGACATATTCATCTTGACACAGCCAGGTTTCAGTGAGACTGAGTAAATCAATATGATTATCTGATATTAATTCGTTTACTAACACTGCTTTAGACGACAGAGACCTGATATTTAACAGTCCGCATTTAATTCTCCTGTTTTGTCTTTCTGTCACAGAAGAGGTTTTAATTTTTATGAGGTTGTTATGCACAACTCCTCTTTGTTTAATTTTAGATTTAAATAATTTAGGTGGTCGGGGGACAGACACCGTTTGTATAAACCTATGAAAACTATGGCTGGGTAACTGAACTAGAAGCTCAGAGAGGCGTTTAGGACTGCGACTCTCTGTCCTGGTCTCAACTCTGGGTTGTCAGGGATTTAAATTGCTAATAAAGTTTGCCAGGTTCCTAGAAATGAGAGCAGCTCCATCCAAAGTGGGATGAATGCCGTCTCTCCTAATAAGACCAGGTTTTCCCCAGAAAGTTTGCCAATTATTAACGAAACCCACATCGTTTGCTGGACACCACCTGGACAGCCAGCGATTAAATGATGACATGCGGCTAAACATGTCATCAGTGGTCAGATTTGGGAGGGGTCCAGAGAAAACTACGGAGTCCGACATTGTTTTTGCGTATTCACACACCGAGGCAATATTAATTTTAGTGACCTCCGATTGGCGTAACCGGGTGTCATTGCCGCCGACGTGGATAACAATCTTACTGAATCTACGTTTAGCTTTAGCCAGCAGTTTTAAATTTGACTCGATGTCGCCCGCTCTGGCCCCAGGGATACATTTGACTATGGCCGCTGGAGTTGCTAACTTCACGTTCCTCAGAATAGAGCTGCCAATAACCAGAGTTTTATCCTCAGCGGGTGTGTCGCTGAGTGGGGAAAAGCGGTTGGAAACGTGAACAGGCCGGTGGTGAGCCGTGGGCTTCAGCTTGGAGCTATGCTTCTGGCGGACCGTAACCCAACCTCCCGGCTGATCCATGATGGTCCCTTTTCTTGTGCTCCTTAATCTGGTAAGGAGGAAAATCATCACAGTCACATTAAACACAAACTGGCTACGTTCAATTACAATTTTCTAAAATGCCATCGCAGAGCTCTGGTACATGTTGCAATAAGCTGAATTTGAGGCTTCAACATCAGTGTTAAACATTCACCCAGAACAAAAGAAGATTGTTCCTGTAAGCAGCAGTTCAGTTTTAATTGCTTACCAACAGAGAGGAATAGACTGCCACCCTTACTGTATAACTTTAATACCAAATTGTCACCTATTGAAAAAGGAAATGCACCCTCCCTTAATGTATAAATATGGGAAGTACTTTGTTCTGTATTTTCGTGTACACCCACTCTAATGTGAACACTATGTTTTTATTTGCTTGGAATGACTTAAGAAATAATCAAACCAAAAGAGGTTTGACAGCAGACTGGCATTAAATCTATATTTGCTGAAGAGAATAACAACCAGAATGACAGGTCTGTTACTCAGTGTCATTATGATGTCCTCAGCCGCATCCTTTGAAATATTAGTTTAGTCATCAGTCTGAGTATGTGTTACTGATTTGCCTCAATGTCAACAAGTTACGAAACAAAAAATTGAAAAACACTTGAAACATATTCACATATATGACTTGATACAGGCTTAGCTTTGTACTGTCAAGTGTGATGTGATATTTATTCTCATGTATAATATGTAATATGTAAAAAGTAAGCTCTAAATGCTAATGAAAATACAACCAGAACAAGTACAGCTATGCTGTCTGCTTTATGAAATTAAAAACCGACTTTTCTGTTCTGCTCAAACCTTTCTCTCCACTCCACTCTTCCTCACTGTCATTGCTGTCTATGTCACTGTCCTCACTGTCAGATGGGATTTCGCTAACATGCTGATCCTGCTCTGTCGTCCCACAGAACGATCTTACGTCCATTTTTCTGTCAAAATGTGTTCAAAGAAGTAAAGTTCAGAATAAAAGTATTATTGTATTTACAGCTAGTTTTGTGCACAAATACATGAAGTAATATATGATTACATTCAAACACACTGTTAGCAAAGTCTCCCTCAAGAAGTCCCCCTCATTGCACAACGTTGCCCTGAGGCAACAATAAGAAAAAGCTCTCTACAACTTCATGCACACACATGTATTGCTATTTACATTTTATGTCATTTTAAATATGATTACTAGGGCAAATATTTTTCCCTTCTTCTCACACCATGTGCTCCTGTGACCATGTGTCAGAGAAGGATGTCCTGCCTTCAATTTGTGCTTGATAATGATTTGATTCTATGCTGCATAGGGTCAATTGTTCGCCAGATGTATTAGAGTCTGTTTATGAGTCGTAAGATATCATAAAGCCTCTTTTAGAAGAGGTAGATGTTTACCATACCCTTGCTCGGGCTCTGTACATTTAACAATATGCTAAATTTAACAAGATATCATGGGGGCAAATAAATACAACAAAAAGTACAACACCACCCTCCTTCGTTTAGCACGCCACACCATGTCTGTATCTACCCTTTCAAAATAAAAGCACCGTCCTTTATAATGTAGCTAACGGGGCAAATTAAAACATCAGTATATAAAATGGATAAATGACATAACTGATCTAAAAACAACAGATGATTAAGGTAACTTACAGTATTTGCTAGTGTTTATGGCTGCAAGAAAGATGGCTGCCACATGTAAGGCTGCCGTCAAAACCTTCATGTTAATGCTCTCACATGGCGATGAAAGAAAAACATGCAATCTGTCATCCGAAGGAATGTATTGGCGAATAGAGCATGGTCGGAGCACCGCAGCTGACTG
Organism: Cromileptes altivelis; assembly: GCA_013133815.1. Classification (NCBI taxonomy): domain Eukaryota; kingdom Metazoa; phylum Chordata; class Actinopteri; order Perciformes; family Serranidae; genus Cromileptes; species Cromileptes altivelis. Next base: position 18,222,946 of record CM023131.1, on the reverse strand, counting down.
AACGGGTCCATGTCATTGGTTCGACATCCCATTAGTCCGACTGTCCGCGGTGCTGAACGGCTCGCGGCAGGCGTATGGTGCGCCGTGACCGGCTTGAGGCGGAGCAGGCTCACGGCTTATGTGTTTGTCACTTTCTTTTTCATTTTAACCCACACCATGATCTTTTCCTGACCCTAACCAAGTGGTTTTTGTGCCTAAACCTAACCAGACCGTAACCACAGGGCATCATGATGATTTCGGAACAACGGGATGTCGGACCAGTGCGCAGTTCCCGACTTAGCAGGATAAATGGAGCGAGAGCTGTGATACTTTTGCACTCCGGTCAGGACAGAGGTTTTGCATGGCTCAAGGTCAGTGTCAGGCTGGAGGAGACGATCTCGAGTCAGTGACGTTGAGTTAGGGCTAACAAGCGGTTTTCCCACAGGGTGTGGGAAGGCTAACGTTTCCCCCTTCACTAGTGCAATGATGTTGACTTTGTGTGAGCTAACGCTAGCTAAGTGAAGTTAGCTGTCTGTCTTTATACAATCTCAGCTCCACTGTATGACAGTTAGCATTGGTGCTAATTAGCATCAGCAAAACTTCTCATTGCATTGTGCAACACCAAATCGTCAGCTAACGTTAGCTAAGTTAGCTGGCCTATCGGCTCAAGGGGCCAAATTAGTGCTGCACCAGGTCTCAGCTGTCACAAGGACTAAACTTCTGCTGTCAAATTTCCACCAAAGTCACATGGTCAGTCAACAGTTCAATATATATTTTCATGAGGAAACAGACCTTTTCTCGGCGGGATCCAATCCAAAGAGGCGGCCAGCTTCTTCCTCCAACCCCCCCGTAATTGCTGATTTGGTATTGACCACGCCAGTGAGCCAGGCCATTAGCACAGCAGACCAGAGGGCGCCAGGTAGTGGTAGTGTGGAATTAACACTCTCTGTTTGCGCTACGTCTAGTTTGCAAGTATATTTCATTTTTGTCTCGCCGTGCTTACAAAACTTGATTTTGCCGTTAGTTGCAATTTCCAATAGGCTAACACCGTCCGCTTCCATCTGCTTGCCCTTTTGGCACCCGCCTGCTGGTTGAAAGACAGCCGCCACATCTGAGCCATCTCGGGTTGGAGGAGGACATTTTGATATACCAATTTTTTCTGACTGTGCCACTCAAACAAGAGGGATGCAAAGGACCACCATTGCAGTCAACACAACTATCCCTCCATATGAAATGCCACAGCAAGAGCCTGAGCGTTTTCACATTCAGTTTACTGGTCATCAGGTAAGCTGATGCTAATGTTGGCTATCTTGCATGATAATATTGCACAACTACCTTATTAAGCATATTTGATCATATGTCAGCACAAAGTCACCTTGTTTTCTGATCTGCTCCCATTTGACCTGGTAAATTTTTATGACAGCATGTTGTGTTAACACCAACCCAGTATTGCCTGTTTGTTTCAAATGAAAATGAAATACAGATGTATCCTACGTACAGATAAATGGAACATTTGTGTTAATAAGCCTTGCCTCTAATTGTATTTTAACATATGGTGTCCACAGGGAGGAGCTGGTGCATTAACTGGGGATCTTACCAGACGTGCAGCTGCATTTGCCATCAATGTCCGGGAACAATGCCACCTGTCACAGGTATTGCACTGCCATAACTCAGTATCATTAATATTATTCACATATTTTTCAAGTTGTCTGTTAAACAGTGAACCAGATTAAAGACAATTTTAATCATATTAATATTCACTAGTAATCCGAATATATTTATGGATGGTTTCATAAGTATTCCCATTGTTAGAGCAGTCCCATATTATTTGTCAGGAACACACACACAAAAATAGCAATCCCTTGTCATGTCTGTGGACGGCAAGTGTCCATCAAAAGAAATCAGTGACAGCTTTATCCCAAAAATGAACAAACTCATAAACCCAAACATGAATCAGGGCAACAAACTAACTTTTTTCAGTAGGAGCACTGTGGCCTCTTACTGAAAACTTTTAGGAGCACAAGCAGAACATTTAGGGGCTCACCTTAAAATGTCCTGCAATGCATTTATTCACATTTGTGGCCATTTTAAAGGGCCAGTGTGTAAAATGGGTTAAAAACAGTAACATCAGTAGTCAAATTCTAGATTGCAGGGCTCACTCGCTCACCCCTCCTGTCAGGTAAATGACGGTGGCCTCGTAGGGACAAAAAGCCTTGAGCACGAGTTTTTCAGGAGTAGGTCTATCTAGCGACGAGGTGAATGTTTATTTAGAAATCTAAACCATGTTACGATATTGTAATGACTCCATCACGAGCAGGAGACCAGAGGAGCGTTTGGGGAAAAAGGCCCGTTTATTTGAGCACTCCAAAAACTCCAGTAACACTCCAGGGGGTAAAAGACTCCGTGCCAAACTCTGACTCTTCTAGCGTAACACACACACTTCATACACACATTTGGCGTTTTCAGCACCAGAAAAGCATTTTGAGAGCATGTTGGAACTTAAGCTGTTACTTTTGATCAGAAGCACTGAGAAACAAGTTTCCAAGCCAGAAACATGTGGTTTGGAGAATTCTATAGTAGCAAGCCAGTTTCCTATAGTTTCAGTCAGTCAGTCAGTCAGTCAGTCTCTCTTTCTCTCTCTCTGTGTGATTGAATAATAATGACTGACAATCTAATGAATCATATTTCTTAAAAGTCAGTTTTTTTCATGAAAGTAAACCGAACTGTCAAGTTGATATTGTGATTTCAGAGTAATAAAATCTAGATGCAATACCACTTCCATGAATTTTGCCTCTAATAGTTAGAATTTTGTCATTAAAAAAGCTCATAAAATCATTACAGCTAAGGGCTAAAGGAATACAAGGCTCAATAGAGCTTTGACTCTCAGTCAGCCTGGCTACAGTGCTGAAAAGAAACCTGGGGTTGTTCTTATTGTCTTCTATTAATGCTGAGTAATAGTTTGCTCTGGCATTGCAGAGGCCCCTCTTATAAGTTTTGAGACTGTCTGTCCAGATTAAACGAGATTCTTCCAGTTTGGTTAATCGCCAATTCCTTTCAAATTTTTGCGAAATTTGTTTTAACTTACGGGTTTGAGAGTTATACAAAGGAGCGAACTCTCTTTGCTTTTGTAACTGTTTTTAAGAGGAGCTACAGAGTCAAGTGTTGTTCGCAGCGAGCCTACGGCGCTATCAACAAAATGATCAAAGTCGGTATAGGAAACCTCTGTTACTGAGGGACTTGGTATTGAATTTAACGACGGAGTAATCTTTTCCTTAAATTTTGCGACAGTACTATCTGATAAACATCTAGTATAGTAACTGTTGCTGAGTGGCGTGTAATCGAGTAAAAAGAAATCAAAAGTAATCAGATAATGATCCGATAGCGAGGGATTCTGTGGAAAGACTTTTAGTTGTTGTTAGTCTTGTTATCAATTTCAATTCCATACGTCAGAACTAGATCGAGGGTATGGTTAAAACAGTGAGTGGGTTCATGTACACCCTGACTGAAGCCAATGGAGTCTAATAGTGAGATAAACGCGGTAGCCAGGGAGTCATTATCAACATCGACATGAATGTTAAAATTGCCTACAATAATAACCTTATCTGATTTAAGAACTAAACTGGATAAAAACTCTGAGAATTCAGATACAAATTCAGAATACGGGCCAGGAGCACGGTACACTATAACAAATAAAACTGCGGAGCCGCGCTTCTAATTCACTAAGCCTCGCCTCCAATGCAGCAAATAAGCTACACTTATTACAGTTACCACTGTCGCTAAAGGAGGCAGAGGCATAACTGAAGATTTGGCACACCAAGCAAGAGAGAGCAGAGGGAGAAGCCATCGCTAACTGTAAAGCTAATGTAGCTACCAAGGCTAGTAATGTGCAAACAACAGCTAAGAGATTAGCGAGAAAGTCGTAGAAAGGAGGAGAGCTATAAGTGCTTAAACAGAACCAGTGTGGGTTAAGACTTGGAGTAGACGTTAAAGCCACTGAAGTAAGAAAGCAGGCGAGTAGAATTCAGTACAGAGACGCTGTCACAGAAACACCGGAAATGAAACAACTTGCTTACCGCAATACGTCAGCACCACGTTCAAATGTTTAATTAACAAATTTATTGACAACAACCAACAATCAACAACAACAAAAATCACAAATTACCAAATTTACAGAACTATTTACAGAACTAATTAAACATCTTTACAAACATCAAACAATTTACAAAATTTACAGAACTATAACTCTAATTACTAACTAATGGGTGCACCATTCTGCTGGAGACGTAGATTACGACTGTCTTATTTCGGAAAGTGTTCACTTTATTTTTGTCATTTTTAAACATCGTCACAACTGTTTGGAGGCGGACGGAAGGTCAATCCTCGATGGAGAAAAAAAAGTTGAAAAACACAAATACTACAACTTAAAACTAACTAAACTAAACTACTAAACTAAACTACTAAAAAATCCAACTACTTTTTGAACAGGTCTTTAACCACAACCCGCGCCCTTAGTTTTTTCCTATAAGAGGTACTCAGCTTCACAGGCGAGCCCTTGGCCGGGCTCAGCATCCTCTTTTTGGTACAGTCCGCCATCACTACGGTCAGACTCTTCTTGGGAGATGGCTGTAAGAACAAGAGCAGGTAAGCATAGGGCTCAGAATCATTGAAAATTCACTGTGTTGTGATTGTGCTTACAAGGTTTGGACCTACGGACGACATGGAGGGAGCTGCTGCTGAGGAGGAGGGAGCTGCTGCTGCTGCTGCTGCTGCTGGAGGAGGAGGAAGCTGCTCCTGCTGAGGAGGAGGGAGCTGCTGCTGCTGCTGCTGCAGAGGAGGAGGGAGCAGAGGGAGGCTTCCCGTCATCCACAGCCGCCCAGACAAACAGCTGCCACATCTTGCCGGCCAGGGCCACAGGTTTATGCAAAGCATACAATCTTTTCTGTGTTGCCACGCTGTGACACATGAACTTTGCCACCTCGGCCCTGGCCTCTGCTGAGTTCTGCTCAGAGTTCTAAAAAGAGAAGATCAAAATCGGCTCATTACTGATTACATTGACTAGGTGGAAACCTAGATTGCGATACTCACTTATGTGGCCAATACTGACATAGATGGCAACAACGCTCCTGATGTCGAGGAATGTCGGACTGCCCGGCAGGCCCATCTCCGCCCAGGCCATGCGTACATAGCGTACCATATCTTTCGCCTGTCCTTTCCCAAACAAACTGAAAAAGTAGGAGTTGGTGGCCACGGTCCTCTTTTTCAGGTCCAGCCATCTTTTACACCAGGCAAACTCCGCCTTGTCCAGGTAGACCTGGGCTTTTCCGAATTTTCTGAATGTTTTGTGATCCTGGACCTGACACACAGACACAGACGACAGAAGAAAAGTAAATGATTTAAACCTTGAACATCATAAAAAACTAAAGAAAAACTAAATATTTTACATTAACTTTTAGCTTACATTGATGAGGTACCCGGCCTCCTCATCTCCCAGAGCCTCCTTCACTTCTTTGACTTTTAATGATGTGAGGACTCCTGTGCGATGGCCGTATATGGAGGACAGGTACGCCCCAAAGTACCCAAAGAACCTGTACCGGGTCTTTGGGTCTCGGGGCGAACCTCTTTCGATGTCGTCTGAAATGAGAGAAATAACAGAGAGGTTACATTATATCTGCATAATAATAATGTAAATGACAAGAACAGTGTGAGTGTGTGTGTGTGTGTGTGTGTGTGTGTGAGAGAGAGAGAGAGAGAGAGAGAGAGAGAGAGAGAGAGAGAGAGAAAGATGAGAATATTGAAGTAATTGTGAATAGGAAACAAAGGATGAGTATGAGTTTAGCCAGGAGCTCAGGGATCTTGGCCCTCACCAGGGACTGGCATGTGGACAGCGACTGCCGGGTCACCAGCCGCTGCTGTTTTACTTGTCTGATGGTCTGCTGGTGACCCAGGACCGTCCGACCTTCAATTTTTAATATTTTTTTAAGCTCCCTCTGGAGGAAGCAAACCTTCCTTTTGGGGACCCGGCAGTGGTGGGGAGGAGTGTCGCCCAAATAGTCAATAAACGCCAGCGCGTGGGCCACATACATAACTATCGTGGAGGGCGCCAGATTTAATTTTCGTAGGACACAGGGGTATCTGTGGAAAGAGCAGTTTGGATTTAGTTTCTCCAACTCTTGTAATTAGATTACTCTGCTACTGCTTTCAGAGTTTGATACTTACGCTTTTAGGAGCGGGAGGTTTTCAAGAAATTCCCACGTCCAGTAGTGTATTTCCTTCCACCCCACCATCATATACTTAATGAAAGCTTTTGCCCTGGACGCCTTGGTTACAGCATTTTGCTGCATCTTTGGCGTCCCCCCTGGGACCAGCACAAATTTCTTATATTCGTCCATGTACTTTCTGTAAAGATAGAACAAAGATGTGATGAACACAGCATGACACCCCTCCACACACCTGCATGCATAGAAAATGTGTTGTTTCTCACCGACGGAGGGAGGGTAGGAAATCTTCCTCATCTTGGAGGCCTTTGAATGGCCTCCAAAGATGGGAGCCAGCACTTTCAATATGCTGGAGGTTGTTGGGATGGCAGTTGGTGCATCCTCCTATTACAGAGCCAAGCACAGGAGAGAAATGTGAAATGTGTTGTTTAGCTTTGTTAGTAAATATAATTTAGCTTCATTCAACATTTCTGCTCTCGAGTGTCACTCACTTCTTCACTGCCGTCCTCGTTCGCATCCTCCCCCGTCCCCTGCAGGATATCTTCGACAATCGTTATCAGACCCTGCTTCATGGCCTGCTCTTCGTCCTGTAACAGAAAATTTGCAACATGGTGTGCAATTATTACCAGGTAATAGAAAATAGCATTGATTTTCAAAGAAGACTTAAATGCAGAGGATTAGGGGGGCACAAGATGGGATACACTGAGAAAAAAAAGATTTCACTCACTTCAGACTCCTCTTCCTCCTCCTCCATATCTCCTGAGGCAGCAGGTGAGGTTTTCCTGGCCTTCTTTGAGGAAGGAGCTGAAGGAGCAGGTGTGCTCTTCTTGGGTGCAGAGGAAGGAGTCAGAGAACAGAGGAACAGAAACAGAAGAAATTATAAGACAAACTTTTGTGAAACACGTGAATGTTGCACAAAATGATTGTGTGTGACACACTTTGCTTGACAAATTCTACTGAATTGATTATTTTTCTCTTCTTACCTTTTCCTCCTCACTCTCCTCCTCCCCCTCCTCTTCCTCCTCGCTGTCCGCCTCCCTCGGCTCCTTCTCCTTCTAACTCTCCTCCTCCCTCTGCTCCTCCTCCTCAGCATTGCTGCTGACCTGATCATGAAGAAAGAATGATAAGGCATGTTTGCATTAAATGTGTAAGCACTGAAAAATAAATGAAACATTACATTTCATTCTAGTATAATCTGACCAAAGGAGCTGCAGGAGGAGCCTCCTTCTCCTCCTCCTCCTCCTCATCGCTGCTTCTGCTGCTGCTGCTGTCAATCACCTGGATACAGTGAAAAGATAAATAGAGAACAAGTTTCAGATCAATAGTTGTTACAACACTTGCTGTTATTGTATTGTAGACTACAATAAAATCATATCAACAAAACATGCTCTACACTGATATATGCTAACCTCTGCAGACTTGGAGCTGCATCCTGTCCGAGGGGTGCCATGTATTTGAAATTCACTTACACAGAGGGCGGCATTGGCCTCCCTGAGGTCTTTCACCTCTTTCTCCAGCTCCCGTACAATCTTCCTGGCATTGGCACATGCGGAGTTGGTGCAGCTGCCAGGACCCTCCTCTGGCTCCTCGTCCGATAGGTTGAGGGTTTGAGACCATCGGAGGGTCCGGCTGTGTGGCCCTCAGGGCGTTCAACCTGGAAATTGCCATGCGCTTTTTGAGCGCTTTTATTTCCCGCTCAATGCGGGCCTGGCTGTAGTCTTTGGGACTGCGCAGATGTTTTTCTAGCCATAATACGTATGGCTGACAATTTGGGAGGGGGCACGGTCCACCACCCACCGCTATCCTCCCCGTCTTCAGCTGATTGAGGATTTGCCTCTCACTGCTGTTTCTCAGATTGTGCCACCCAGACAAGTGTTTCGAGAGGCGCGTCATGGTTTTTCCACAGACAGGGCACTCTGCTGCATTTTTTGGATTGGTCATCTATAGAAGGAAAACATATATATATATATATACAGTACAGGCCAAAAGTTTGGACACACCTTCTCATTCAATGCGTTTTCTTTATTTTCATGACTATTTACATTGTAGATTCTCACTGAAGGCATCAAAACTATGAATGAACACATGTGGAGTTATGTACTTAACAAAAAAGGGTGAAATAACTGAAAACATGTTTTATATTCTAGTTTCTTCAAAATAGCCACCCTTTGCTCTGATTACTGCTTTGCACACTCTTGGCATTCTCTCCATGAGCTTCAAGAGGTAGTCACCTGAAATGGTTTTCCAACAGTCTTGAAGGAGTTCCCAGAGGTGTTTAGCACTTGTTGGCCCCTTTGCCTTCACTCCGCGGTCCAGCTCACCCCAAACCATCTCGATTGAGTTCAGGTCCGGTGACTGTGGAGGCCAGGTCATCTGTCGCAGCACTCCATCATTCTCCTTCTTGGTCAAATAGCCCTTACACAACCTGGAGGTGTGTTTGGGCTCATTGTCCTGTTGAAAAATAAATGATCGTCGAACTAAACGCAAACCGGATGGGATGGCATGTCGCTGCAGGATGCTGTGGTAGCCATGCTGGTTCAGTGTGCCTTCAATTTTGAATAAATCCCCAACAGTGTCACCAGCAAAACACCCCCACACCATCACACCTCCTCCTCCATGCTTCACAGTGGGAACCAGGCATGTGGAATCCATCCGTTCACCTTTTCTGCGTCTCACAAAGACACGGCGGTTGGAACCAAAGATCTCAAATTTGGACTCATCAGACCAAAGCACAGATTTCCACTGGTCTAATGTCCATTCCTTGTGTTTCTTGGCCCAAACAAATCTCTTCTGCTTGTTGCCTCTCCTTAGCAGTGGTTTCCTAGCAGCTATTTGACCATGAAGGCCTGATTTGCGCAGTCTCCTCTTAACAGTTGTTCTAGAGATGGGTCTGCTGCGAGAACTCTGTGTGGCATTCATCTGGTCTCTGATCTGAGCTGCTGTTAACTTGCGATTTCTGAGGCTGGTGACTTGGATGAACTTATCCTCAGAAGCAGAGGTGACTCTTGGTCTTCCTTTCCTGGGTCGGTCCTCATGTGTGCCAGTTTCATTGTAGCGCTTGATGGTTTTTGCGACTCCACTTGGGGACACATTTAAAGTTTTTGCAATTTTCCGGACTGACTGACCTTCATTTCTTAAAGTAATGATGGCCACTTGTTTTTCTTTAGTTAGCTGATTGGTTCTTGCTATAATATGAATTTTAACAGTTGTCCAATAGGGCTGTCGGCTGTGTATTAACCTGACTTCTGCACAACACAACTGATGGTCCCAACCCCATTGATAAAGCAAGAAATTCCACTAATTAACCCTGATAAGGCACACCTGTGAAGTGGAAACCATTTCAGGTGACTACCTCTTGAAGCTCATGGAGAGAATGCCAAGAGTGTGCAAAGCAGTAATCAGAGCAAAGGGTGGCTATTTTGAAGAAACTAGAATATAAAACATGTTTTCAGTTATTTCACCTTTTCTTGTTATGTACATAACTCCACGTGTTCATTCATAGTTTTGATGCCTTCAGTGAGAATCTACAATGTAAATAGTCATGAAAATAAAGAAAACGCATTGAATGAGAAGGTGTGTCCAAACTTTTGGCCTGTACTGTATGTATTTACACAAAATAACTAATTGAGTTGGAATCATTTGCTGACAGCTTGTTCCCCCCAGTTCAAAAATCCCATCTGCGCCCCTGCCCCCACATCATGGATCCTGTTGATTTGGTGAAGGCGTATCAGGATAAATGGATGAAGGGTGACAGTGAGACACTCTGCTGGTCCTCTGGAGTAGATACACAAAATGAAGGTACAGTACAGAGATACAGCACCATTCTTGGTATTCTTCTATTTGTCTGTAGTAAAAGAAAACTGAGCATGTCTTTCATTTTCTCCTTAGGTGGACTGGTGTCCACCACTTAAAGTAGACCGTTTGAAGTCCAATTACCAAAGTATGACAAGATTTGGTGAACTGAAAGAGGAAGAGGCAGGGGAGCATTATGATGGCAATAATGATGAGGTTTTTAGCTTGGAATTGGAGCAAGGAGAAAGAGGACTTGGTCTTGCTTTAGTTGACACAAAGGTGAGTGAAAGAGATGTATAAGTTTGGTTATCTGTTCTGCTGTTATTAAAGACACATCTGAGCACACCACGACCCCTCAACTCCCTCATGGACTCTCCTCTTTTGTTAAACCTTGACGGTCATCCTGTGACAGTCCAAGGCTTATGGGAAGTGGTGCTCATTTAAGGCTGCTATAAACAGGAGAAGAAATCAAAAAGATTCACTGTAATGTCCTCATTAGTGATTTTTGTTGGGTAAGGACATTTTGACCTCATCTTCCAGGACACTTCCTTGAGTGTGAAAGGCATCTTTATTTGTGCAGTGGTCCCAGACTCTCCTGCAGCTTGGTGTAAGAAGCAGGTACCAGGAGACAGGATCCTGGCTGTTAATGGGGTCAGTCTCCTTGCACTGGTCTACCAGAGGTAAGAATGATTCAAATCTGAGCCAACTCATATTTACCTAGAAGGGCACTCTGAGGGTGCAGGCCTCGGCCAAGGCCAGAGGTACCGACAGGAGCAAACGCACTACAGCGGCCCAAAACATTTCCATTAGAACTGTGCTGCAGCATTAGTAGCAATGCCAATTCAAAACAAATGATCCAAATCCAAAATAAATACAACAATGAAAGTTTGCTGCAAATGAGAAAACATGCTGTAGAAAGCCAAAACTATTTGTTTCTGCCTTCTACAACATGAATGCAACAGAAAAACACTGCATATTCAGTAAAAAACAATGGAAGTTCTGTAGGCCTCTAGGGGAAGCTGTTGCTCTTTTATAATTTTAAGACTAAGGCCAAACCTAAACCAGGGCTGAATTCAAATGTCCCTTTTACCTCTGTGTCTCTGTTTTTGTCTGTGGTAGTGGGAAGAAGCTGATCCAGTCATCAAGCGACAGGCCGAGGTTACTGGTGGCCAGATCTGAATGGATGGCTAAAGCTATACAGACTGCATGCTGATGGCTTCTTTTCTTTTTGCACCATGAGCGCACAAGTGCTTGTTCAACATTCAAGTTCCAGACATGGACCTTAATGGAAGGATATGGGTGTTGTAAAGAAAGAAATGCACTATAAAATGAGCTGTGTCCTGGCTGAACTGCGTACCAGGTTCTAGCTGCTCAATGTATTTTTGCAGCTTTTACATTGTAATAGCATGACAGTAATTAGTGATGTGTATATTTTAGGCTTTGTTCCAGTGAATACAGCATTTTGATTCTAAACTGAGAAGAGTTTGCCTTGAATATTCTAAACTTGTTTGGTACTGTATGGTTGGATTGAAACATCACTGCAGCCAGTTGTTTTCCAGACACTACATTAGTCCACACCTGATTTCAAGCAGTATATTTAATTGTGTGTTCACACCGGACACGAGTGAAGCGAATTTCACGCGCGTGACACGAGTAACACGCCGCCTGTAACGCCCGAGTTTCGACGCCTGACCATTTTGTTCATTCGCATCATCGCATCATTGGGTCATTCGCGTGAGTAGCGGGGAAGCCGGCAACTTTCACCCAAGCCTGCTCCTTTTTGTTGCGGTCTCTGCAGAGTAGACACGTAGTATCATATAGCTCCGGGTAGCCGCACACCGCAATGATAAGTTTCTCCTTCATCTCGGCATCGACAACTGGACGTCAGGGCATCAAGACGTCACTGACGACCATGGCAAGATAACCACCATCGCTGCTTTGTTGTTTACCTCCTCTGGAAGTCCCAGATGCGTCGGAGGGCCAAACGCCGTCGTTTTTGGGTTCACCCTATCCTGCAGAAGCGCATCCAGCTCGGCGAGTTTCACCACCTCCTCCAGGATCTCCATCTGGATGATAGCCGCTTTCAGCAGTACTTCAGGCTGACTGGGGCCCAGTTTGAGGACCTGTTGGCGAGGGTTGGCGCCAGGATCTCCCGGCAGGACACCAAGTACAGCTGCTCCATTTCAGCTGTGGAGCGCCTGTCCATCTGTCTCCGGTGAGTAGCAGTTTATTGTTGTTGACACACGTCAGTGACGTCGGGAGAATCTCAACGCTGATTGGCTTTTGAGGTACAGAGTCACGCGAATTCGCCTCAAAAGTTCAATGTTTTCAACTCGAGCGATGAATTTCGGCGCGATAGACGCGAATTTTGCGTCTATCGCGCCGCGTCCATCGCGTCGCACTAAACGCGTTCATCGCGCCGCCCAGCACGAATTCGTGTCTAATAGCGTCTTTGCATTCACTTTGTATGTAATCTTGACGCGCGAATTTGCAAATTCGCGTTTGGTGTGAACGCACAGTAAGAATGCTTCCACACAGTCGCCCTAAACGCCACCACTACAAGAGCTGCAGAGGTAAGAGAGCACTTATGATATTCTGGAAGCTTCAGTGAGGAAACGTTAGAAGTCTAACCCCCATGTAGTTAGTCTGATATAGCAGTCTGCTGTTGAAATTACATTGCTGCAACACTACCATTTGTCATTTGTCTTTAAAAAAAAAAACAAGCACCAACTGAGGTGTAATATAATTGCAGTTCAAATCAGGGCATGTGTGTGGTGCTCCAGATGACAGAAGGTCTCCAGGGACACACCATCACATGTGATAATTTCTTGACTTCGTATGCCCTTGCCCAGGAGCTGCTGAAGAAAAAGCTCACCATGGTGGGAACAGTGAGATGCAACAAGCCAGAGCTTCCCCCTGCTCTTGGCAACAAGAGAGCACGCTCGCTTCTCCTCACTGTTTGCATTCACAGACACGTGCTCTTGTGTCCCACTGCCTGAAAAAAAGAAAAGCTGTCACCCTGATGAGCACGTTCCACAGAGGCGCTGCTGTGAGCCCCAGGAGGACCAAAAACCCCAGATCATTCTGGATTATAACTCCAACAAAGGTAGACTATTTCACTTTATTCATGCAATATTTATTATCATCCATGCAAAGTGCAATGCATTGCATTTTTGTGTAAGAAAATAAGTTTTTGAATGATTTGTTTTTTCTTTTGTTGCAGGTGACCAGTGTGTATTCCTGCAAAAGGAGGACAGCCCGCTGGCCCCTGGTCATTTTCTTCAAGGTGATGGATGTGTCGGCCTACAACGCTTTTGTTCTGTGGACGGCAGTTGACCCAAACTGGGATTGGGGGAAACACTACAAGAGGAGGCTATTCCTTGAGGAGCTTGGGCGAGAACTAATAAACCGATGCCAGGTTCCTCCCCGCACGCCAGCCTCTGCCAGCTTGGTTGCATAAATCCAGCAGGGTGCCTCAGCTTCTGAAACTGAAACTTTGCTCTCTGTTATTTGTGAATAAAATTGTATAAGTTAGTTTTGACCTGAGAGTATTCTGTCTAATACTTGACATACAGCAGTCTCTGATAATCCAAAAATAATTAATGATTTCTGTTTATTTTACTCAAAAACAAGGTATAATTGTGCGCCCCTCAATCATATGCTGGCTCCTTAAAAGGCTCCTTAAAATGGCACTCAGCCATCTAAACTCAGAAAACTCCTAATCCAATTTTTTGCTTTCAAGCTGCTATAAAATGGTCAGTTTAACTGTTTGGTTTCTAAAAATCTCACCTGAGGTTGTTACTGGTGATTTACAATGGGCCCCCCAATGTTAAATAGATGATTACGGCCCTGCATCACAGCAGCCGCTCAAGAGGTTCAGTCGCAACAAACGGCAAAAATATGTTGACGCTGAAACCTGCGTTTCACTCATCCATCTCAGAAACCCGGTAAAACTCTCTCTGGGTCAGACTCTGGACCAGAGTCAGGTGCTGGCTCAGCAGGTACAGCCTCTCCTCTGTAGCGATGTCAGCCGTGTTGGTGGCCACGACAAAGTGGCGGAGGTCTCCATCAAGAGTGAAGCCACCATCCTCCTCCAGGCACCGAGCCGCTTCTCCTCAGACAGAGAACAACAGACCAGGCACAAGGATCAGATTCTTGCAGTGGTGGCAGCACAACGCTCACACACTGACGGTCCTCATGGCTCTCTGATCTCCTCCACAGTGTCACTAGTCGTCCGTAAAAGCGCAGTGCGCCTTTATTGGAAAGTGCTGAAAGAGGGAGGGAGCGCCCAACGGAACCCAACACTCATATTTTTATTTCTATTTAAGTTTTTTTTTCCAACATTGCTGTTTTCACTCAGTTGCATTTATCTTTTTTTTGTTTACCATGTTTAGAGGCAGAGTCTATACGCCACATAACCAGTGTGATATAAGTTTCAGACGATGACAGCCTGGAGCTGACTAGAAAGCGTTTAATGAATACACCTTAATGAATTCACATGATGATATCCTCATCAAGAAGAACCAAAAGCCGGCTGAGTAAACCGACTCTCAGTAAGGCTGCTGATTGAGAAAAACTGTCCACGTGAATGCAGAAATAAAGCGGAAAACAAAACACACACATAAAGAAAAAAAAAAGCCGTAGCGTGTTTAATAAATAAATTGCCGGTTTAATAAATCGCCACACACTAACAGATGGTATTGTTCCTGCAGTGGAGGACTGTCTGATGATGACGTAATGAGAGCTGTGAGGTCAGACGTGTTGTTATGGACCTGATGGTTCCATGGTTGCTATGTTGTCTCTCAGTGCATCTTTTCACACGTTTAAACATTTCAGTCAGAACGAACTTTGTGTCGGAGAGAGAAGCAGCATCTCAACTTTCACTCGACGATTTTTCTGGAAAACAAACTACAAACTGAGACCTTTTGCTCCTGGACCTCTTCTTAAGACCTGCTGTGACTCACAAACGGACTCTTTCAAGGTAGACGGGAGATTGTGACACTTTTTAAAGCCCATGTTGTTTTCTGTGTATCTTACTGTTGAGACTTGACAAAAATGTACTGATGAGGGTAAAATATGAGCAATATTGGCCATATTTGGCCCACATCACTGCTATTTTACTGTAAATGAATCAAACTGGACTGACGTTTGACTGTTACCAAGTTTGAATAGGTAAATCTAAAGCTACTGTCTTTGGTTCACCAACTGTCTGTTTTATCTGTCCAACAAACAGCCCAGCATAAACATGCTAATAAAAATATAGCCCAGCTTATATATTTTTGAACCATCAGTGCTGCAAGCAGTGACACAAGCACTGAGGCCTTATCATTTAAATATGCTCATAATTCAACAATTTTCTTAATGTTTAGGATATTGTTCATGTATAAGTATTTTACACAAAACCTCATTTTATTATTATGATGTCATCATATTGTGAGAGCAACAGAGAGGTGTGAATCAACTGCACACAGAGATTTTTCTGATGTGGTGCTGGCTTTTTCTCATTCAGCAAGAGAGCTTCAAATTGGCATATAGTTGAATATCTGGCAAACATGTCCCTCTGTAACAGACAGCTATGTCTACTGTATGCACGGGCAGATTATGAGACAATGGGCCCCTGGGCACAGATATGCAAAAAGCCCCACCACCTCTCCTACACAGGGTCAGACACACACAGTCTGTGCTGGCTGTGCCTCTTTTTTGTTGTTTGCGTCTCCCCGAGGTCATCTTGTGTCTCTCTGAGGTCGATTTGTGTCTTTTTAAGTCGTTTTGTCCCTTAAATGTCGTTTTGTAACTTGGATGTCATTTTGTGTCACTTAGAAGTCAATTAATGTCTTTTTTTTAGTAATTTAGTGTCTCTTTCAGATCAAATTGTGTCATTGTAATTATTTATTGTTTCAAAAGTAATTTTGTGTCTGTGGGGAATTTTTGTCATTTTGGTTCTGTGTCTCTTTGAGGTCATTCAGTGTCACTGCAGTTATTTTCTGACTTTCTGAGGTCATTTTGTTTGTCTTAAAAGTTTTTTTTTTTGTCATTTTAAGGGTCAATTGATGTCGTTTTAGACATTTTGTGGTAATTTAGTGTCTCTCTGAAGTCATTTATTGTCTCTCTGCTGTAATTTTGTGTCTCTCTGAGGTCATTTATTGTCTCTCTGCTGTAATTTTGTGTCTCTCTGAGGTCATTTATTGTCTCTCTGCTGTAATTTTATGTCTCTCTTAGGTCATTTATTATCAGCAGTAACACAGGAGGAAACTTCAAGACACTTCAAAATGGTCATGAACTCTGCTCACCAACTGTGCTTGCTGGAGTCTTGTCAGTGCTGGAAAGTGGATACACGGCCTTGCTGGGAAGTTCACCACATAACTTCAAAAAGGTAGGGACCGACGTGTGTGCTACTGTATTGCAGGGCAAGATTACTCTCTGGGATTTTTTCAGAGATGTTGTCTGCCCTGAAGGCCACTAGTCTGAGTTTTGCTTTTCAAAATTACTCCTCTGCTCCTTGTCCTTCTAGGCAAGCCCTTTGTATATGTCAAGTAGTCATTTAGTGTTTACTTGTGGAAATTACATTTTGACATGTCTAGATTTATTTTGACTAGTTTAAGTTAACTTAAAATATCTGTAAGATGAGTTTGACATGTTACAAATGTATTTTCATTGAAAGAAATCACATTTCAACAACCAAAATTGATTTAAAGATATTGTTAAATTAATTATGAAAAAAGGTTATCAATCAATCAATCAATCAATCAATCAATTTTTATTTATAAAGCCCAATATCACAAATCACAATTTGCCTCACAGGGCTTTACAGCATATGACATCCCTCTGTCCTTAGGACCCTCACAGCACAGTTATCCCTTTTGGCACTACCAGATTAAGGATTACAAATATCTATAATTAAATTTCCTCGTGTTGATAAAGGACTGTGAACAGTGGAAATGTAGGCCATTTTAAAATTTCCAGACTATTTGAATTTCACTTTGATGTCAAGATTAGAATTGTGACTGCTAGCAAAAGACTTGTAGATATCTAAAATGTTACTTGCACTCTCCTTTGCTATCTTCCCTGTCAACTGGACAGAGGTGTTTAATTTCTGTTATTGTCATTGCAAAGACACCGAAACACCTTGGAAGAAGGTCTCTCCAATGTTACCTTCCCAGGGGACACTTCAATTTAATGTCACTTTTAAAGTATTGGAGAGTTTTTCCCCGTCAACTGGAGAGAGGTGTCTGAATAAGCTCTTTGAATTTAACTATTTTGTTCATAATTTCTGTTATTGTCATTGTAAAGACACCGAAACACCTTGGAAGAAGGTCTCTCCAATGTTATCTTCCCAGGGAACACTTCAATTTATCTCACTGTTAAAGTATTGGAGAGCGTTTCCCTGTCAACTAGAGAGAGGTGTCTCAACAGTCTCTTTGAATTTAACTATTTTGTTCATAATTTCTGTTACTGTCATTGTAAACACACCGAAACACCTTGAAAGAAGGTCTCTCCAATGTTATCTTCCCAGGGAACACTTCAATTTATCTCACTGTTAAAGTATTGGAGAGCTTTTCCCTGTCAACTGGAGAGAGGTGTCTCAATAGTCTCTTTGAATTTAACTATTTTGTTCATAATTTCTGTTATTGTCATTGTAAAGACACCGAAACACCTTGAAAGAAGGTCTCTCCAATGTTATCTTCCCAGGGAACACTCCAATTTATCTCACTGTTAAAGTATTGGAGAGTTTTTCCCTGTCAACTGGAGAGAGAAGTCTCAATAGTCTCTTTGAATTTAACTATTTTGTTCATAATTTCTGTTACTGTCATTGTAAAGACACCGAAACACCTTGGAAGAAGGTCTCTCCAATGTTATCTTCCCAGGGAACACTCCAATTTATCTCACTGTTAAAGTATTGGAGAGTTTTTCC
Organism: Cromileptes altivelis; assembly: GCA_013133815.1. Classification (NCBI taxonomy): domain Eukaryota; kingdom Metazoa; phylum Chordata; class Actinopteri; order Perciformes; family Serranidae; genus Cromileptes; species Cromileptes altivelis. Next base: position 18,205,048 of record CM023131.1, on the reverse strand, counting down.
CTGTCAACTAGAGAGAGGTGTCTCAATAGTCTCTTTGAATTGAACTATTTTGTTCATAATTTCTGTTATTGTCATTGTAAAGATATTGAAAAACCTTGGAAGAAGGTCTCTCCAACGTTATCTTCCCAGGGAACACTCCAATTTATCTCACTGTTAAAGTATTGGAGAGTTTTTCCCTGTCAACTGGAGAGAGGTGTCTCAATAGGCTCTTTGAATTTAACTATTTTGTTCATAATTTCTGTTACTGTCATTGTAAAGACACCGAAACACCTTGAAAGAAGGTCTCTCCAATGTTATCTTCCCAGGGAACACTTCAATTTATCTCACTGTTAAAGTATTGGAGAGCGTTTCCCTGTCAACTGGAGAGAGGTGTCTCAATAGTCTCTTTGAATTTAACTATTTTGTTCATAATTTCTGTTATTGTCATTGTAAAGACACCGAAACACCTTGGAAGAAGGTCTCTCCAATGTTATCTTCCCAGGGAACACTCCAATTTATCTCACTGTTAAAGTATTGGAGAGTTTTTCCCTGTCAACTGGAGAGAGGTGTCTCAATAGGCTCTTTGAATTGAACTATTTCATTCATAATTTTTGTTATTGTCATTGTAAAGACACCGAAACACCTTGGAAGAAGGTCTCTCCAATGTTATCTTCCCAGGGAACACTTCAATTTATCTCACTGTTAAAGTATTGGAGAGTTTTTCCCTGTCAACTGGAGAGAGGTGTCTCAATAGTCTCTTTGAATTTAACTATTTCATTCATAATTTCTTTTATTGTCATTGTAAAGACACCGAAACACCTTGGAAGAAGGTCTCTCCAATGTTATCTTCCCAGGGAACACTTCAATTTATCTCACTGTTAAAGTATTGGAGAGTTTTTCCCTGTCAACTGGAGAGAGGTGTCTCAATAGGCTCTTTGAATTTAACTATTTCATGTTTAATTTCTGTTATTGTCATTGTAAAGACACCGAAACACCTTGAAAGAAGGTCTCTCCAATGTTATCTTCCCAGGGAACACTTCAATTTATCTCACTGTTAAAGTATTGGAGAGTTTTTCCCTGTCAACTAGAGAGAGGTGTCTCAATAGTCTCTTTGAATTTAACTATTTTGTTCATAATTTCTGTTACTGTCATTGTAAAGACACCGAAACACCTTGAAAGAAGGTCTCTCCAATGTTATCTTCCCAGGGAACACTTCAATTTATCTCACTGTTAAAGTATTGGAGAGTTTTTCCCTGTCAACTAGAGAGAGGTGTCTCAATAGTCTCTTTGAATTTAACTATTTTGTTCATAATTTCTGTTACTGTCATTGTAAAGACACCGAAACACCTTGAAAGAAGGTCTCTCCAATGTTATCTTCCCAGGGAACACTTCAATTTATCTCACTGTTAAAGTATTGGAGAGTTTTTCCCTGTCAACTGGAGAGAGGTGTCTCAATAGGCTCTTTGAATTTAACTATTTCATTCATAATTTCTGTTATTGTCATTGTAAAGACACCGAAACACCTTGGAAGAAGGTCTCTCCAATGTTATCTTCCCAGGGAACACTTCAATTTATCTCACTGTTAAAGTATTGGAGAGTTTTTCCCTGTCAACTGGAGAGAGGTGTCTCAATAGGCTCTTTGAATTTAACTATTTTGTTTATAATTTCTGTTATTGTCATTGTAAAGACACCGAAACACCTTGGAAGAAGGTCTCTCCAATGTTATCTTCCCAGGGAACACTTCAATTTATCTCACTGTTAAAGTATTGGAGAGTTTTTCCCTGTCAACTGGAGAGAGGTGTCTCAATAGGCTCTTTGAATTTAACTATTTCATTTATAATTTTTGTTATTGTCATTGTAAAGACACCGAAACACCTTGGAAGAAGGTCTCTCCAATGTTATCTTCCCAGGGAACACTTCAATTTATCTCACTGTTAAAGTATTGGAGAGTTTTTCCCTGTCAACTGGAGAGAGGTGTCTCAATAGGCTCTTTGAATTTAACTATTTTGTTTATAATTTCTGTTATTGTCATTGTAAAGACACCGAAACACCTTGGAAGAAGGTCTCTCCAATGTTATCTTCCCAGGGAACACTTCAATTTATCTCACTGTTAAAGTATTGGAGAGTTTTTCCCTGTCAACTGGAGAGAGGTGTCTCAATAGGCTCTTTGAATTTAACTATTTCATTCATAATTTTTGTTATTGTCATTGTAAAGACACCGAAACACCTTGGAAGAAGGTCTCTCCAATGTTATCTTCCCAGGGAACACTTCAATTTATCTCACTGTTAAAGTATTGGAGAGTTTTTCCCTGTCAACTGGAGAGAGGTGTCTCAATAGGCTCTTTGAATTTAACTATTTTGTTTATAATTTCTGTTACTGTCATTGTAAAGACACCGAAAAACCTTGGAAGAAGGTCTCTCCAATGTTATCTTCCCAGGGAACACTTCAATTTATCTCACTGTTAAAGTATTGGAGAGTTTTTCCCTGTCAACTGGAGAGAGGTGTCTCAATAGTCTCTATGAATTTAACTATGTCATTTATAATTTTTGTTATTGTCATTGTAAAGACACTGAAAGACCTTGGAAGAAGGTCTCTCCAATGTTATCTTCCCAGGGAACACTTCAATTTATCTCACTGTTAAAGTATTGGAGAGTTTTTCCCTGTCAACTGGAGAGAGGTGTCTCAATAGGCTCTTTGAATTTAACTATTTCATTTATAATTTTTGTTATTGTCATTGTAAAAACACCGAAAAACCTTGGAAGAAGGTCTCTCCAATGTTATCTTCCCAGGGAACACTTCAATTTATCTCACTGTTAAAGTATTGGAGAGTTTTTCCCTGTCAACTGGAGAGAGGTGTCTCAATAGGCTCTTTGAATTTAACTATTTTGTTTATAATTTCTGTTATTGTCATTGTAAAGACACCGAAAAACCTTGGAAGAAGGTCTCTCCAATGTTATCTTCCCAGGGAACACTTCAATTTATCTCACTGTTAAAGTATTGGAGAGTTTTTCCCTGTCAACTGGAGAGAGGTGTCTCAATAGTCTCTTTGAATTTAACTATTTCATGTTTAATTTCTGTTATTGTCATTGTAAAGACACCGAAACACCTTGGAAGAAGGTCTCTCCAATGTTATCTTCCCAGGGAACACTTCAATTTATCTCACTGTTAAAGTATTGGAGAGTTTTTCCCTGTCAACTGGAGAGAGGTGTCTCAATAGGCTCTTTGAATTTAACTATTTCATTTATAATTTTTGTTATTGTCATTGTAAAGACACCGAAACACCTTGGAAGAAGGTCTCTCCAATGTTATCTTCCCAGGGAACACTTCAATTTATCTCACTGTTAAAGTATTGGAGAGTTTTTCCCTGTCAACTGGAGAGAGGTGTCTCAATAGGCTCTTTGAATTTAACTATTTCATTCATAATTTCTGTTATTGTCATTGTAAAGACACCGAAACACCTTGGAAGAAGGTCTCTCCAATGTTATCTTCCCAGGGAACACTTCAATTTATCTCACTGTTAAAGTATTGGAGAGTTTTTCCCTGTCAACTGGAGAGAGGTGTCTCAATAGGCTCTTTGAATTTAACTATTTCATGTTTAATTTCTGTTATTGTCATTGTAAAGACACCGAAACACCTTGGAAGAAGGTCTCTCCAATGTTATCTTCCCAGGGAACACTTCAATTTATCTCACTGTTAAAGTATTGGAGAGTTTTTCCCTGTCAACTGGAGAGAGGTGTCTCAATAGTCTCTTTGAATTTAACTATTTTGTTTATAATTTCTGTTATTGTCATTGTAAAGACACCGAAACACCTTGGAAGAAGGTCTCTCCAATGTTATCTTCCCAGGGAACACTTCAATTTATCTCACTGTTAAAGTATTGGAGAGTTTTTCCCTGTCAACTGGAGAGAGGTGTCTCAATAGGCTCTTTGAATTTAACTATTTTGTTTATAATTTCTGTTATTGTCATTGTAAAGACACCGAAACACCTTGGAAGAAGGTCTCTCCAATGTTATCTTCCCAGGGAACACTTCAATTTATCTCACTGTTAAAGTATTGGAGAGTTTTTCCCTGTCAACTGGAGAGAGGTGTCTCAATAGTCTCTTTGAATTTAACTATTTCATTTATAATTTCTGTTATTGTCATTGTAAAGACACTGAAACACCTTGGAAGAAGGTCTCTCCAATGTTATCTTCCCAGGGAACACTTCAATTTATCTCACTGTTAAAGTATTGGAGAGTTTTTCCCTGTCAACTGGAGAGAGGTGTCTCAATAGGCTCTTTGAATTTAACTATTTCATTTATAATTTTTGTTATTGTCATTGTAAAGATATTGAAACACCTTGGAAGAAGGTCTCTCCAATGTTATCTTCCCAGGGAACACTTCAATTTATCTCACTGTTAAAGTATTGGAGAGTTTTTCCCTGTCAACTGGAGAGAGGTGTCTCAATAGGCTCTTTGAATTTAACTATTTTGTTTATAATTTCTGTTATTGTCATTGTAAAGACACCGAAACACCTTGGAAGAAGGTCTCTCCAATGTTATCTTCCCAGGGAACACTTCAATTTATCTCACTGTTAAAGTATTGGAGAGTTTTTCCCTGTCAACTGGAGAGAGGTGTCTCAATAGGCTCTTTGAATTTAACTATTTCATTTATAATTTCTGTTATTGTCATTGTAAAGACACCGAAACACCTTGGAAGAAGGTCTCTCCAATGTTATCTTCCCAGGGAACACTTCAATTTATCTCACTGTTAAAGTATTGGAGAGTTTTTCCCTGTCAACTGGAGAGAGGTGTCTCAATAGGCTCTTTGAATTTAACTATTTCATGTTTAATTTCTGTTATTGTCATTGTAAAGACACTGAAACACCTTGGAAGAAGGTCTCTCCAATGTTATCTTCCCAGGGAACACTTCAATTTATCTCACTGTTAAAGTATTGGAGAGTTTTTCCCTGTCAACTGGAGAGAGGTGTCTCAATAGTCTCTTTGAATTTAACTATTTCATGTTTAATTTCTCTTTGAATTTAACTATTTCATGTTAAAGTATAATTTGTCTCAATGTTAACTGTCATTGTAAAGACACCGAAACACCTTGGAAGAAGGTCTCTCCAATGTTATCTTCCCAGGGAACACTTCAATTTATCTCACTGTTAAAGTATTGGAGAGTTTTTCCCTGTCAACTGGAGAGAGGTGTCTCAATAGGCTCTTTGAATTTAACTATTTCATGTTTAATTTCTTTTATTGTCATTGTAAAGACACCGAAACACCTTGGAAGAAGGTCTCTCCAATGTTATCTTCCCAGGGAACACTTCAATTTATCTCACTGTTAAAGTATTGGAGAGTTTTTCCCTGTCAACTGGAGAGAGGTGTCTCAATAGGCTCTTTGAATTTAACTATTTCATGTTTAATTTCTGTTATTGTCATTGTAAAGACACCGAAACACCTTGGAAGAAGGTCTCTCCAATGTTATCTTCCCAGGGAACACTCCAATTTATCTCACTGTTAAAGTATTGGAGAGTTTTTCCCTGTCAACTGGAGAGAGGTGTCTCAATAGTCTCTTTGAATTTAACTATTTCATTTATAATTTCTGTTACTGTCATTGTAAAGACACCGAAACACCTTGGAAGAAGGTCTCTCCAATGTTATCTTCCCAGGGAACACTTCAATTTATCTCACTGTTAAAGTATTGGAGAGTTTTTCCCTGTCAACTGGAGAGAGGTGTCTCAATAGGCTCTTTGAATTTAACTATTTCATTCATAATTTCTTTTATTGTCATTGTAAAGACACCGAAACACCTTGGAAGAAGGTCTCTCCAATGTTATCTTCCCAGGGAACACTTCAATTTATCTCACTGTTAAAGTATTGGAGAGTTTTTCCCTGTCAACTGGAGAGAGGTGTCTCAATAGGCTCTTTGAATTTAACTATTTCATTTATAATTTCTGTTATTGTCATTGTAAAGACACCGAAACACCTTGGAAGAAGGTCTCTCCAATGTTACCTTCCCAGGGAAAAGTTCGATTTATCACACTGTTAAAGTATTGGAGAGTTTTTCCCTGTCAACTGGAGAGAGGTGTCTCAATAGGCTCTTTGAATTTAACTATTTCATTTATAATTTCTGTTATTGTCATTGTAAAGACACCGAAACACCTTGGAAGAAGGTCTCTCCAATGTTATCTTCCCAGGGAACACTTCCAATTTATCTCACTGTTAAAGTGTTGGAGAGTTTTTCCCTGTCAACTGGAGAGAGGTGTCTCAATAGGCTCTTTGAATTTAACTATTTCATTTATAATTTCTGTTATTGTCATTGTAAAGACACCGAAACACCTTGGAAGAAGGTCTCTCCAATGTTATCTTCCCAGGGAACACTTCAATTTATCTCACTGTTAAAGTATTGGAGAGTTTTTCCCTGTCAACTGGAGAGAGGTGTCTCAATAGTCTCTTTGAATTTAACTATGTCATTTATAATTTTTGTTATTGTCATTGTAAAGACACCGAAACACCTTGGAAGAAGGTCTCTCCAATGTTATCTTCCCAGGGAACACTTCAATTTATCTCACTGTTAAAGTATTGGAGAGTTTTTCCCTGTCAACTGGAGAGAGGTGTCTCAATAGGCTCTTTGAATTTAACTATTTCATTTATAATTTCTGTTATTGTCATTGTAAAGACACCGAAACACCTTGGAAGAAGGTCTCTCCAATGTTATCTTCCCAGGGAACACTTCAATTTATCTCACTGTTAAAGTATTGGAGAGTTTTTCCCTGTCAACTGGAGAGAGGTGTCTCAATAGGCTCTTTGAATTTAACTATTTCATTTATAATTTTTGTTATTGTCATTGTAAAGACACCGAAACACCTTGGAAGAAGGTCTCTCCAATGTTATCTTCCCAGGGAACACTTCAATTTATCTCACTGTTAAAGTATTGGAGAGTTTTTCCCTGTCAACTGGAGAGAGGTGTCTCAATAGGCTCTTTGAATTTAACTATTTCATTCATAATTTTTGTTATTGTCATTGTAAAGACACCGAAACACCTTGGAAGAAGGTCTCTCCAATGTTATCTTCCCAGGGAACACTTCAATTTATCTCACTGTTAAAGTATTGGAGAGTTTTTCCCTGTCAACTGGAGAGAGGTGTCTCAATAGGCTCTTTGAATTTAACTATTTCATTTATAATTTCTGTTATTGTCATTGTAAAGACACCGAAACACCTTGGAAGAAGGTCTCTCCAATGTTATCTTCCCAGGGAACACTTCAATTTATCTCACTGTTAAAGTATTGGAGAGTTTTTCCCTGTTGACTGGAGAGAGGTGTCTCAATAGTCTCTATGAATTTAACTATGTCATTTATAATTTTTGTTATTGTCATTGTAAAGACACTGAAACACCTTGGAAGAAGGTCTCTCCAATGTTATCTTCCCAGGGAACACTTCAATTTATCTCACTGTTAAAGTATTGGAGAGTTTTTCCCTGTCAACTGGAGAGAGGTGTCTCAATAGGCTCTTTGAATTTAACTATTTCATTCATAATTTCTTTTATTGTCATTGTAAAGACACCGAAACACCTTGGAAGAAGGTCTCTCCAATGTTATCTTCCCAGGGAACACTTCAATTTATCTCACTGTTAAAGTATTGGAGAGTTTTTCCCTGTCAACTGGAGAGAGGTGTCTCAATAGGCTCTATGAATTTAACTATGTCATTTATAATTTTTGTTACTGTCATTGTAAAGACACCGAAACACCTTGGAAGAAGGTCTCTCCAATGTTATCTTCCCAGGGAACACTTCAATTTATCTCACTGTTAAAGTATTGGAGAGTTTTTCCCTGTCAACTGGAGAGAGGTGTCTCAATAGTCTCTTTGAATTTAACTATTTCATTTATAATTTCTGTTATTGTCATTGTAAAGACACCGAAACACCTTGGAAGAAGGTCTCTCCAATGTTATCTTCCCAGGGAACACTTCAATTTATCTCACTGTTAAAGTATTGGAGAGTTTTTCCCTGTCAACTGGAGAGAGGTGTCTCAATAGGCTCTTTGAATTTAACTATTTCATTCATAATTTCTGTTATTGTCATTGTAAAGACACCGAAACACCTTGGAAGAAGGTCTCTCCAATGTTATCTTCCCAGGGAACACTTCAATTTATCTCACTGTTAAAGTATTGGAGAGTTTTTCCCTGTCAACTGGAGAGAGGTGTCTCAATAGGCTCTTTGAATTTAACTATTTCATGTTTAATTTCTGTTATTGTCATTGTAAAGACACCGAAACACCTTGGAAGAAGGTCTCTCCAATGTTATCTTCCCAGGGAACACTTCAATTTATCTCACTGTTAAAGTATTGGAGAGTTTTTCCCTGTCAACTGGAGAGAGGTGTCTCAATAGGCTCTTTGAATTTAACTATTTCATTTATAATTTCTGTTATTGTCATTGTAAAGACACCGAAACACCTTGGAAGAAGGTCTCTCCAATGTTATCTTCCCAGGGAACACTTCAATTTATCTCACTGTTAAAGTATTGGAGAGTTTTTCCCTGTCAACTGGAGAGAGGTGTCTCAATAGGCTCTTTGAATTTAACTATTTCATTTATAATTTCTGTTATTGTCATTGTAAAGACACCGAAACACCTTGGAAGAAGGTCTCTCCAATGTTATCTTCCCAGGGAACACTTCAATTTATCTCACTGTTAAAGTATTGGAGAGTTTTTCCCTGTCAACTGGAGAGAGGTGTCTCAATAGTCTCTTTGAATTTAACTATTTCATTTATAATTTCTGTTATTGTCATTGTAAAGACACCGAAACACCTTGGAAGAAGGTCTCTCCAATGTTATCTTCCCAGGGAACACTTCAATTTATCTCACTGTTAAAGTATTGGAGAGTTTTTCCCTGTCAACTGGAGAGAGGTGTCTCAATAGGCTCTTTGAATTTAACTATTTCATTTTAATTTCTGTTATTGTCATTGTAAAGACACCGAAACACCTTGGAAGAAGGTCTCTCCAATGTTATCTTCCCAGGGAACACTTCAATTTATCTCACTGTTAAAGTATTGGAGAGTTTTTCCCTGTCAACTGGAGAGAGGTGTCTCAATAGGCTCTTTGAATTTAACTATTTCATGTTTAATTTCTGTTATTGTCATTGTAAAGACACCGAAACACCTTGGAAGAAGGTCTCTCCAATGTTATCTTCCCAGGGAACACTTCAATTTATCTCACTGTTAAAGTATTGGAGAGTTTTTCCCTGTCAACTGGAGAGAGGTGTCTCAATAGTCTCTTTGAATTTAACTATTTCATTTATAATTTCTGTTATTGTCATTGTAAAGACACCGAAACACCTTGGAAGAAGGTCTCTCCAATGTTATCTTCCCAGGGAACACTTCAATTTATCTCACTGTTAAAGTATTGGAGAGTTTTTCCCTGTCAACTGGAGAGAGGTGTCTCAATAGGCTCTTTGAATTTAACTATTTCATTTATAATTTCTGTTATTGTCATTGTAAAGACACCGAAACACCTTGGAAGAAGGTCTCTCCAATGTTATCTTCCCAGGGAACACTCCAATTTATCTCACTGTTAAAGTATTGGAGAGTTTTTCCCTGTCAACTGGAGAGAGGTGTCTCAATAGTCTCTTTGAATTTAACTATTTCATTTATAATTTCTGTTATTGTCATTGTAAAGACACCGAAACACTTTGGAAGAAGGTCTCTCCAATGTTTTCTTCCCAGGGAACATTCCAATTTATCTCACTGTTAAAGTATTGGAGAGTTTTTCCCTGTGAACTGGAGAGAGGTGTCTCAATATTCTCTTTGAATTGAACTATTTCATTCATAATTTCTTTTATTGTCATTGTAAAGACACCGAAACACCTTGGAAGAAGGTCTCTCCAATGTTATCTTCCCAGGGAACACTTCAATTTATCTCACTGTTAAAGTATTGGAGAGTTTTTCCCTGTCAACTGGAGAGAGGTGTCTCAATAGGCTCTTTGAATTTAACTATTTCATTTATAATTTTTGTTATTGTCATTGTAAAGACACTGAAACACCTTGGAAGAAGGTCTCTCCAATGTTATCTTCCCAGGGAACACTTCAATTTATCTCACTGTTAAAGTATTGGAGAGTTTTTCCCTGTCAACTGGAGAGAGGTGTCTCAATAGGCTCTTTGAATTTAACTATTTCATTTATAATTTCTGTTATTGTCATTGTAAAGACACTGAAACACCTTGGAAGAAGGTCTCTCCAATGTTATCTTCCCAGGGAACACTTCAATTTATCTCACTGTTAAAGTATTGGAGAGTTTTTCCCTGTCAACTGGAGAGAGGTGTCTCAATAGTCTCTTTGAATTTAACTATTTCATTTATAATTTTCTGTTATTGTCATTGTAAAGACACCGAAACACCTTGGAAGAAGGTCTCTCCAATGTTATCTTCCCAGGGAACACTCCAATTTATCTCACTGTTAAAGTATTGGAGAGTTTTTCCCTGTCAACTGGAGAGAGGTGTCTCAATAGGCTCTTTGAATTTAACTATTTCATGTTTAATTTCTGTTATTGTCATTGTAAAGACACCGAAACACCTTGGAAGAAGGTCTCTCCAATGTTATCTTCCCAGGGAACACTTCAATTTATCTCACTGTTAAAGTATTGGAGAGTTTTTTCCCTGTGAACTGGAGAGAGGTGTCTCAATAGGCTCTTTGAATTTAACTATTTCATTTATAATTTTTGTTATTGTCATTGTAAAGACACCGAAACACCTTGGAAGAAGGTCTCTCCAATGTTATCTTCCCAGGGAACACTTCAATTTATCTCACTGTTAAAGTATTGGAGAGTTTTTCCCTGTCAACTGGAGAGAGGTGTCTCAATAGGCTCTTTGAATTTAACTATTTTGTTTATAATTTCTGTTACTGTCATTGTAAAGACACCGAAAAACCTTGGAAGAAGGTCTCTCCAATGTTATCTTCCCAGGGAACACTTCAATTTATCTCACTGTTAAAGTATTGGAGAGTTTTTCCCTGTCAACTGGAGAGAGGTGTCTCAATAGTCTCTATGAATTTAACTATGTCATTTATAATTTTTGTTATTGTCATTGTAAAGACACTGAAAGACCTTGGAAGAAGGTCTCTCCAATGTTATCTTCCCAGGGAACACTTCAATTTATCTCACTGTTAAAGTATTGGAGAGTTTTTCCCTGTCAACTAAAGAGAGGCGTCTCAATAGGCTCTTTGAATTTAACTATTTCATTTATAATTTTTGATATTGTCATTGTAAAAATATTGAAAAACCTTGGCAGTAGGTCTCTCCAATGTTATCTTCCCAGGGAACATTTCAATTTATCTCACTGTTAATATTGGAGAGCGTTTCCCTGTCAACTGGAGAGAGGTGTCTCAATAGGCTCTTTGAATTTAACTATTTTGTTTATAATTTCTGTTACTGTCATTGTAAAGACACCGAAAAACCTTGGAAGAAGGTCTCTCCAATGTTATCTTCCCAGGGAACACTTCAATTTATCTCACTGTTAAAGTATTGGAGAGTTTTTCCCTGTCAACTGGAGAGAGGTGTCTCAATAGGCTCTTTGAATTTAACTATTTCATTTATAATTTCTGTTATTGTCATTGTAAAGACACCGAAACACCTTGGAAGAAGGTCTCTCCAATGTTATCTTCCCAGGGAACACTTCAATTTATCTCACTGTTAAAGTATTGGAGAGTTTTTCCCTGTCAACTGGAGAGAGGTGTCTCAATAGTCTCTTTGAATTTAACTATTTCATTCATAATTTCTGTTATTGTCATTGTAAAGACACCGAAACACCTTGGAAGAAGGTCTCTCCAATGTTATCTTCCCAGGGAACACTTCAATTTATCTCACTGTTAAAGTATTGGAGAGTTTTTCCCTGTCAACTGGAGAGAGGTGTCTCAATAGGCTCTTTGAATTTAACTATTTCATTTATAATTTCTGTTATTGTCATTGTAAAGACACCGAAACACCTTGGAAGAAGGTCTCTCCAATGTTATCTTCCCAGGGAACACTTCAATTTATCTCACTGTTAAAGTATTGGAGAGTTTTTCCCTGTCAACTGGAGAGAGGTGTCTCAATAGGCTCTTTGAATTTAACTATTTCATTTTAATTTCTGTTATTGTCATTGTAAAGACACCGAAACACCTTGGAAGAAGGTCTCTCCAATGTTATCTTCCCAGGGAACACTTCAATTTATCTCACTGTTAAAGTATTGGAGAGTTTTTCCCTGTCAACTGGAGAGAGGTGTCTCAATAGTCTCTTTGAATTTAACTATTTCATTTATAATTTCTGTTATTGTCATTGTAAAGACACCGAAACACCTTGGAAGAAGGTCTCTCCAATGTTATCTTCCCAGGGAACACTTCAATTTATCTCACTGTTAAAGTATTGGAGAGTTTTTCCCTGTCAACTGGAGAGAGGTGTCTCAATAGGCTCTTTGAATTTAACTATTTTGTTTATAATTTCTGTTATTGTCATTGTAAAGACACCGAAACACCTTGGAAGAAGGTCTCTCCAATGTTATCTTCCCAGGGAACACTTCAATTTATCTCACTGTTAAAGTATTGGAGAGTTTTTCCCTGTCAACTGGAGAGAGGTGTCTCAATAGGCTCTTTGAATTTAACTATTTCATTTATAATTTCTGTTATTGTCATTGTAAAGACACTGAAACACCTTGGAAGAAGGTCTCTCCAATGTTATCTTCCCAGGGAACACTTCAATTTATCTCACTGTTAAAGTATTGGAGAGTTTTTCCCTGTCAACTGGAGAGAGGTGTCTCAATAGGCTCTTTGAATTTAACTATTTCATTTATAATTTCTGTTATTGTCATTGTAAAGACACTGAAACACCTTGGAAGAAGGTCTCTCCAATGTTATCTTCCCAGGGAACACTTCAATTTATCTCACTGTTAAAGTATTGGAGAGTTTTTCCCTGTCAACTGGAGAGAGGTGTCTCAATAGGCTCTTTGAATTTAACTATTTCATTTATAATTTTTGTTATTGTCATTGTAAAGACACCGAAACACCTTGGAAGAAGGTCTCTCCAATGTTATCTTCCCAGGGAACACTTCAATTTATCTCACTGTTAAAGTATTGGAGAGTTTTTCCCTGTCAACTGGAGAGAGGTGTCTCAATAGGCTCTTTGAATTTAACTATTTCATTTATAATTTCTGTTATTGTCATTGTAAAGACACTGAAACACCTTGGAAGAAGGTCTCTCCAATGTTATCTTCCCAGGGAACACTTCAATTTATCTCACTGTTAAAGTATTGGAGAGTTTTTCCCTGTCAACTGGAGAGAGGTGTCTCAATAGGCTCTTTGAATTTAACTATTTCATTTATAATTTTTGTTATTGTCATTGTAAAGACACTGAAACACCTTGGAAGAAGGTCTCTCCAATGTTATCTTCCCAGGGAACACTTCAATTTATCTCACTGTTAAAGTATTGGAGAGTTTTTCCCTGTTGACTGGAGAGAGGTGTCTCAATAGTCTCTATGAATTTAACTATGTCATTTATAATTTTTGTTACTGTCATTGTAAAGACACTGAAACACCTTGGAAGAAGGTCTCTCCAATGTTATCTTCCCAGGGAACACTTCAATTTATCTCACTGTTAAAGTATTGGAGAGTTTTTCCCTGTCAACTAAAGAGAGGTGTCTCAATAGGCTCTTTGAATTTAACTATTTCATTCATAATTTCTTTTATTGTCATTGTAAAGACACCGAAACACCTTGGAAGAAGGTCTCTCCAATGTTATCTTTCCAGGGAACACTTCAATTTATCTCACTGTTAAAGTATTGGAGAGTTTTTCCCTGTCAACTGGAGAGAGGTGTCTCAATAGTCTCTATGAATTTAACTATGTCATTTATAATTTTTGTTATTGTCATTGTAAAGACACTGAAACACTTTGGAAGAAGGTCTCTCCAATGTTATCTTCCCAGGGAACATTCCAATTTATTTCACTGTTAAAGTATTGGAGAGTTTTTCCCTGTCAACTGGAGAGAGGTGTCTCAATAGGCTCTTTGAATTTAACTATTTCATTTATAATTTTTGTTATTGTCATTGTAAAGACACCGAAACACCTTGGAAGAAGGTCTCTCCAATGTTATCTTCCCAGGGAACACTTCAATTTATCTCACTGTTAAAGTGTTGGAGAGTTTTTCCCTGTCAACTGGAGAGAGGTGTCTCAATAGGCTCTTTGAATTTAACTATTTCATTTATAATTTTTGTTATTGTCATTGTAAAGACACCGAAACACCTTGGAAGAAGGTCTCTCCAATGTTATCTTCCCAGGGAACACTTCAATTTATCTCACTGTTAAAGTATTGGAGAGTTTTTCCCTGTCAACTGGAGAGAGGTGTCTCAATAGGCTCTTTGAATTTAACTATTTCATTTATAATTTTTGTTATTGTCATTGTAAAGACACCGAAACACCTTGGAAGAAGGTCTCTCCAATGTTATCTTCCCAGGGAACACTTCAATTTATCTCACTGTTAAAGTATTGGAGAGTTTTTCCCTGTCAACTGGAGAGAGGTGTCTCAATAGGCTCTTTGAATTTAACTATTTCATTCATAATTTCTTTTATTGTCATTGTAAAGACACCGAAACACCTTGGAAGAAGGTCTCTCCAATGTTATCTTTCCAGGGAACACTTCACTTTAATGGCATTGTTGAAGTATTGGAGAGTTTTTTCCCTGTGAACTGGAGAGAGGTGTCTCAATAGGCTCTTTGAATTTAACTATTTCATTTATAATTTTTGTTATTGTCATTGTAAAGACACCGAAACACCTTGGAAGAAGGTCTCTCCAATGTTATCTTCCCAGGGAACACTTCAATTTATCTCACTGTTAAAGTGTTGGAGAGTTTTTCCCTGTCAACTGGAGAGAGTGTCTCAATAGGCTCTTTGAATTTAACTATTTCATGTTTAATTTCTGTTATTGTCATTGTAAAGACACCGAAACACCTTGGAAGAAGGTCTCTCCAATGTTATCTTCCCAGGGAACACTTCAATTTATCTCACTGTTAAAGTATTGGAGAGTTTTTCCCTGTCAACTGGAGAGAGGTGTCTCAATAGGCTCTTTGAATTTAACTATTTCATTTATAATTTCTGTTATTGTCATTGTAAAGACACCGAAACACCTTGGAAGAAGGTCTCTCCAATGTTATCTTCCCAGGGAACACTTCAATTTATCTCACTGTTAAAGTATTGGAGAGTTTTTCCCTGTCAACTAGAGAGAGGTGTCTCAATAGGCTCTTTGAATTTAACTATTTCATGTTTAATTTCTGTTATTGTCATTGTAAAGACACCGAAACACCTTGGAAGAAGGTCTCTCCAATGTTATCTTCCCAGGGAACACTTCAATTTATCTCACTGTTAAAGTATTGGAGAGTTTTTCCCTGTCAACTGGAGAGAGGTGTCTCAATAGGCTCTTTGAATTTAACTATTTCGTTCATAATTTCTGTTATTGTCATTGTAAAGACACCGAAACACCTTGGAAGAAGGTCTCTCCAATGTTATCTTCCCAGGGAACACTTCAATTTATCTCACTGTTAAAGTATTGGAGAGTTTTTCCCTGTCAACTGGAGAGAGGTGTCTCAATAGGCTCTTTGAATTTAACTATTTCATGTTTATAATTTCTGTTATTGTCATTGTAAAGACACCGAAACACCTTGGAAGAAGGTCTCTCCAATGTTATCTTCCCAGGGAACACTTCAATTTATCTCACTGTTAAAGTATTGGAGAGTTTTTCCCTGTCAACTGGAGAGAGGTGTCTCAATAGGCTCTTTGAATTTAACTATTTCATGTTTAATTTCTGTTATTGTCATTGTAAAGACACCGAAACACCTTGGAAGAAGGTCTCTCCAATGTTATCTTCCCAGGGAACACTTCAATTTATCTCACTGTTAAAGTATTGGAGAGTTTTTCCCTGTCAACTGGAGAGAGGTGTCTCAATAGGCTCTTTGAATTTAACTATTTCATGTTTAATTTCTGTTATTGTCATTGTAAAGACACCGAAACACCTTGGAAGAAGGTCTCTCCAATGTTATCTTCCCAGGGAACACTTCAATTTATCTCACTGTTAAAGTATTGGAGAGTTTTTCCCTGTCAACTGGAGAGAGGTGTCTCAATAGGCTCTTTGAATTTAACTATTTCATTTATAATTTCTGTTATTGTCATTGTAAAGACACCGAAACACCTTGGAAGAAGGTCTCTCCAATGTTATCTTCCCAGGGAACACTTCAATTTATCTCACTGTTAAAGTATTGGAGAGTTTTTCCCTGTCAACTGGAGAGAGGTGTCTCAATAGGCTCTTTGAATTTAACTATTTCATTTATAATTTCTGTTATTGTCATTGTAAAGACACCGAAACACCTTGGAAGAAGGTCTCTCCAATGTTATCTTCCCAGGGAACACTTCAATTTATCTCACTGTTAAAGTATTGGAGAGTTTTTCCCTGTCAACTGGAGAGAGGTGTCTCAATAGGCTCTTTGAATTTAACTATTTCATTTATAATTTCTGTTATTGTCATTGTAAAGACACCGAAACACCTTGGAAGAAGGTCTCTCCAATGTTATCTTCCCAGGGAACACTTCAATTTATCTCACTGTTAAAGTATTGGAGAGTTTTTCCCTGTCAACTGGAGAGAGGTGTCTCAATAGGCTCTTTGAATTTAACTATTTCATTTATAATTTCTGTTATTGTCATTGTAAAGACACCGAAACACCTTGGAAGAAGGTCTCTCCAATGTTATCTTCCCAGGGAACACTTCAATTTATCTCACTGTTAAAGTATTGGAGAGTTTTTCCCTGTCAACTGGAGAGAGGTGTCTCAATAGGCTCTTTGAATTTAACTATTTTGTTTATAATTTCTGTTATTGTCATTGTAAAGACACCGAAACACCTTGGAAGAAGGTCTCTCCAATGTTATCTTCCCAGGGAACACTTCAATTTATCTCACTGTTAAAGTATTGGAGAGTTTTTCCCTGTCAACTGGAGAGAGGTGTCTCAATAGGCTCTTTGAATTTAACTATTTCATGTTTAAATTTCTGTTATTGTCATTGTAAAGACACCGAAACACCTTGGAAGAAGGTCTCTCCAATGTTATCTTCCCAGGGAACACTTCAATTTATCTCACTGTTAAAGTATTGGAGAGTTTTTCCCTGTCAACTGGAGAGAGGTGTCTCAATAGGCTCTTTGAATTTAACTATTTCATTCATAATTTCTGTTATTGTCATTGTAAAGACACCGAAACACCTTGGAAGAAGGTCTCTCCAATGTTATCTTCCCAGGGAACACTTCAATTTATCTCACTGTTAAAGTATTGGAGAGTTTTTCCCTGTCAACTGGAGAGAGGTGTCTCAATAGGCTCTTTGAATTTAACTATTTCATTTATAATTTCTGTTATTGTCATTGTAAAGACACCGAAACACCTTGGAAGAAGGTCTCTCCAATGTTATCTTCCCAGGGAACACTTCAATTTATCTCACTGTTAAAGTATTGGAGAGTTTTTCCCTGTCAACTGGAGAGAGGTGTCTCAATAGGCTCTTTGAATTTAACTATTTCATTTATAATTTCTGTTATTGTCATTGTAAAGACACCGAAACACCTTGGAAGAAGGTCTCTCCAATGTTATCTTCCCAGGGAACACTTCAATTTATCTCACTGTTAAAGTATTGGAGAGTTTTTCCCTGTCAACTGGAGAGAGGTGTCTCAATAGGCTCTTTGAATTTAACTATTTCATTTATAATTTCTGTTATTGTCATTGTAAAGACACCGAAACACCTTGGAAGAAGGTCTCTCCAATGTTATCTTCCCAGGGAACACTTCAATTTATCTCACTGTTAAAGTATTGGAGAGTTTTTCCCTGTCAACTGGAGAGAGGTGTCTCAATAGGCTCTTTGAATTTAACTATTTCATTTATAATTTCTGTTATTGTCATTGTAAAGACACCGAAACACCTTGGAAGAAGGTCTCTCCAATGTTATCTTCCCAGGGAACACTTCAATTTATCTCACTGTTAAAGTATTGGAGAGTTTTTCCCTGTCAACTGGAGAGAGGTGTCTCAATAGGCTCTTTGAATTTAACTATTTCATTTATAATTTCTGTTATTGTCATTGTAAAGACACCGAAACACCTTGGAAGAAGGTCTCTCCAATGTTATCTTCCCAGGGAACACTTCAATTTATCTCACTGTTAAAGTATTGGAGAGTTTTTCCCTGTCAACTGGAGAGAGGTGTCTCAATAGGCTCTTTGAATTTAACTATTTTGTTTATAATTTCTGTTATTGTCATTGTAAAGACACCGAAACACCTTGGAAGAAGGTCTCTCCAATGTTATCTTCCCAGGGAACACTTCAATTTATCTCACTGTTAAAGTATTGGAGAGTTTTTCCCTGTCAACTGGAGAGAGGTGTCTCAATAGGCTCTTTGAATTTAACTATTTCATTTATAATTTCTGTTATTGTCATTGTAAAGACACCGAAACACCTTGGAAGAAGGTCTCTCCAATGTTATCTTCCCAGGGAACACTTCAATTTATCTCACTGTTAAAGTATTGGAGAGTTTTTTCCCTGTCAACTGGAGAGAGGTGTCTCAATAGGCTCTTTGAATTTAACTATTTCATTTATAATTTCTGTTATTGTCATTGTAAAGACACCGAAACACCTTGGAAGAAGGTCTCTCCAATGTTATCTTCCCAGGGAACACTTCAATTTATCTCACTGTTAAAGTATTGGAGAGTTTTTCCCTGTCAACTGGAGAGAGGTGTCTCAATAGGCTCTTTGAATTTAACTATTTCATGTTTAATTTCTGTTATTGTCATTGTAAAGACACCGAAACACCTTGGAAGAAGGTCTCTCCAATGTTATCTTCCCAGGGAACACTTCAATTTATCTCACTGTTAAAGTATTGGAGAGTTTTTCCCTGTCAACTGGAGAGAGGTGTCTCAATAGGCTCTTTGAATTTAACTATTTCATTTATAATTTCTGTTATTGTCATTGTAAAGACACCGAAACACCTTGGAAGAAGGTCTCTCCAATGTTATCTTCCCAGGGAACACTTCAATTTATCTCACTGTTAAAGTATTGGAGAGTTTTTCCCTGTCAACTGGAGAGAGGTGTCTCAATAGGCTCTTTGAATTTAACTATTTCATGTTTAATTTCTGTTATTGTCATTGTAAAGACACCGAAACACCTTGGAAGAAGGTCTCTCCAATGTTATCTTCCCAGGGAACACTTCAATTTATCTCACTGTTAAAGTATTGGAGAGTTTTTCCCTGTCAACTGGAGAGAGGTGTCTCAATAGGCTCTTTGAATTTAACTATTTCATTTTTAATTTCTGTTATTGTCATTGTAAAGACACCGAAACACCTTGGAAGAAGGTCTCTCCAATGTTATCTTCCCAGGGAACACTTCAATTTATCTCACTGTTAAAGTATTGGAGAGTTTTTCCCTGTCAACTGGAGAGAGGTGTCTCAATAGGCTCTTTGAATTTAACTATTTCATGTTTAATTTCTGTTATTGTCATTGTAAAGACACCGAAACACCTTGGAAGAAGGTCTCTCCAATGTTATCTTCCCAGGGAACACTTCAATTTATCTCACTGTTAAAGTATTGGAGAGTTTTTCCCTGTCAACTGGAGAGAGGTGTCTCAATAGGCTCTTTGAATTTAACTATTTCATTTATAATTTCTGTTATTGTCATTGTAAAGACACCGAAACACCTTGGAAGAAGGTCTCTCCAATGTTATCTTCCCAGGGAACACTTCAATTTATCTCACTGTTAAAGTATTGGAGAGTTTTTCCCTGTCAACTGGAGAGAGGTGTCTCAATAGGCTCTTTGAATTTAACTATTTCATGTTTAATTTCTGTTATTGTCATTGTAAAGACACCGAAACACCTTGGAAGAAGGTCTCTCCAATGTTATCTTCCCAGGGAACACTTCAATTTATCTCACTGTTAAAGTATTGGAGAGTTTTTCCCTGTCAACTGGAGAGAGGTGTCTCAATAGGCTCTTTGAATTTAACTATTTCATTTTTAATTTCTGTTATTGTCATTGTAAAGACACCGAAACACCTTGGAAGAAGGTCTCTCCAATGTTATCTTCCCAGGGAACACTTCAATTTATCTCACTGTTAAAGTATTGGAGAGTTTTTCCCTGTCAACTGGAGAGAGGTGTCTCAATAGGCTCTTTGAATTTAACTATTTCATGTTTAATTTCTGTTATTGTCATTGTAAAGACACCGAAACACCTTGGAAGAAGGTCTCTCCAATGTTATCTTCCCAGGGAACACTTCAATTTATCTCACTGTTAAAGTATTGGAGAGTTTTTCCCTGTCAACTGGAGAGAGGTGTCTCAATAGGCTCTTTGAATTTAACTATTTCATTTATAATTTCTGTTATTGTCATTGTAAAGACACCGAAACACCTTGGAAGAAGGTCTCTCCAATGTTATCTTCCCAGGGAACACTTCAATTTATCTCACTGTTAAAGTATTGGAGAGTTTTTCCCTGTCAACTGGAGAGAGGTGTCTCAATAGGCTCTTTGAATTTAACTATTTCATGTTTAATTTCTGTTATTGTCATTGTAAAGACACCGAAACACCTTGGAAGAAGGTCTCTCCAATGTTATCTTCCCAGGGAACACTTCAATTTATCTCACTGTTAAAGTATTGGAGAGTTTTTCCCTGTCAACTGGAGAGAGGTGTCTCAATAGGCTCTTTGAATTTAACTATTTCATGTTTAATTTCTGTTATTGTCATTGTAAAGACACCGAAACACCTTGGAAGAAGGTCTCTCCAATGTTATCTTCCCAGGGAACACTTCAATTTATCTCACTGTTAAAGTATTGGAGAGTTTTTCCCTGTCAACTGGAGAGAGGTGTCTCAATAGGCTCTTTGAATTTAACTATTTCATTTATAATTTCTGTTATTGTCATTGTAAAGACACCGAAACACCTTGGAAGAAGGTCTCTCCAATGTTATCTTCCCAGGGAACACTTCAATTTATCTCACTGTTAAAGTATTGGAGAGTTTTTCCCTGTCAACTGGAGAGAGGTGTCTCAATAGGCTCTTTGAATTTAACTATTTTGTTTATAATTTCTGTTATTGTCATTGTAAAGACACCGAAACACCTTGGAAGAAGGTCTCTCCAATGTTATCTTCCCAGGGAACACTTCAATTTATCTCACTGTTAAAGTATTGGAGAGTTTTTCCCTGTCAACTGGAGAGAGGTGTCTCAATAGGCTCTTTGAATTTAACTATTTCATTTATAATTTCTGTTATTGTCATTGTAAAGACACCGAAACACCTTGGAAGAAGGTCTCTCCAATGTTATCTTCCCAGGGAACACTTCAATTTATCTCACTGTTAAAGTATTGGAGAGTTTTTCCCTGTCAACTGGAGAGAGGTGTCTCAATAGGCTCTTTGAATTTAACTATTTCATGTTTAATTTCTGTTATTGTCATTGTAAAGACACCGAAACACCTTGGAAGAAGGTCTCTCCAATGTTATCTTCCCAGGGAACACTTCAATTTATCTCACTGTTAAAGTATTGGAGAGTTTTTCCCTGTCAACTGGAGAGAGGTGTCTCAATAGGCTCTTTGAATTTAACTATTTCATGTTTAATTTCTGTTATTGTCATTGTAAAGACACCGAAACACCTTGGAAGAAGGTCTCTCCAATGTTATCTTCCCAGGGAACACTTCAATTTATCTCACTGTTAAAGTATTGGAGAGTTTTTCCCTGTCAACTGGAGAGAGGTGTCTCAATAGGCTCTTTGAATTTAACTATTTCATGTTTATAATTTCTGTTATTGTCATTGTAAAGACACCGAAACACCTTGGAAGAAGGTCTCTCCAATGTTATCTTCCCAGGGAACACTTCAATTTATCTCACTGTTAAAGTATTGGAGAGTTTTTCCCTGTCAACTGGAGAGAGGTGTCTCAATAGGCTCTTTGAATTTAACTATTTCATTTATAATTTCTGTTATTGTCATTGTAAAGACACCGAAACACCTTGGAAGAAGGTCTCTCCAATGTTATCTTCCCAGGGAACACTTCAATTTATCTCACTGTTAAAGTATTGGAGAGTTTTTCCCTGTCAACTGGAGAGAGGTGTCTCAATAGGCTCTTTGAATTTAACTATTTCATGTTTAATTTCTGTTATTGTCATTGTAAAGACACCGAAACACCTTGGAAGAAGGTCTCTCCAATGTTATCTTCCCAGGGAACACTTCAATTTATCTCACTGTTAAAGTATTGGAGAGTTTTTCCCTGTCAACTGGAGAGAGGTGTCTCAATAGGCTCTTTGAATTTAACTATTTCATGTTTAATTTCTGTTATTGTCATTGTAAAGACACCGAAACACCTTGGAAGAAGGTCTCTCCAATGTTATCTTCCCAGGGAACACTTCAATTTATCTCACTGTTAAAGTATTGGAGAGTTTTTCCCTGTCAACTGGAGAGAGGTGTCTCAATAGGCTCTTTGAATTTAACTATTTCATGTTTAATTTCTGTTATTGTCATTGTAAAGACACCGAAACACCTTGGAAGAAGGTCTCTCCAATGTTATCTTCCCAGGGAACACTTCAATTTATCTCACTGTTAAAGTATTGGAGAGTTTTTCCCTGTCAACTGGAGAGAGGTGTCTCAATAGGCTCTTTGAATTTAACTATTTCATTTATAATTTCTGTTATTGTCATTGTAAAGACACCGAAACACCTTGGAAGAAGGTCTCTCCAATGTTATCTTCCCAGGGAACACTTCAATTTATCTCACTGTTAAAGTATTGGAGAGTTTTTCCCTGTCAACTGGAGAGAGGTGTCTCAATAGGCTCTTTGAATTTAACTATTTCATGTTTAATTTCTGTTATTGTCATTGTAAAGACACCGAAACACCTTGGAAGAAGGTCTCTCCAATGTTATCTTCCCAGGGAACACTTCAATTTATCTCACTGTTAAAGTATTGGAGAGTTTTTCCCTGTCAACTGGAGAGAGGTGTCTCAATAGGCTCTTTGAATTTAACTATTTCATGTTTAATTTCTGTTATTGTCATTGTAAAGACACCGAAACACCTTGGAAGAAGGTCTCTCCAATGTTATCTTCCCAGGGAACACTTCAATTTATCTCACTGTTAAAGTATTGGAGAGTTTTTCCCTGTCAACTGGAGAGAGGTGTCTCAATAGGCTCTTTGAATTTAACTATTTCATTTATAATTTCTGTTATTGTCATTGTAAAGACACCGAAACACCTTGGAAGAAGGTCTCTCCAATGTTATCTTCCCAGGGAACACTTCAATTTATCTCACTGTTAAAGTATTGGAGAGTTTTTCCCTGTCAACTGGAGAGAGGTGTCTCAATAGGCTCTTTGAATTTAACTATTTCATTTATAATTTCTGTTATTGTCATTGTAAAGACACCGAAACACCTTGGAAGAAGGTCTCTCCAATGTTATCTTCCCAGGGAACACTTCAATTTATCTCACTGTTAAAGTATTGGAGAGTTTTTCCCTGTCAACTGGAGAGAGGTGTCTCAATAGGCTCTTTGAATTTAACTATTTCATGTTTAATTTCTGTTATTGTCATTGTAAAGACACCGAAACACCTTGGAAGAAGGTCTCTCCAATGTTATCTTCCCAGGGAACACTTCAATTTATCTCACTGTTAAAGTATTGGAGAGTTTTTCCCTGTCAACTGGAGAGAGGTGTCTCAATAGGCTCTTTGAATTTAACTATTTCATGTTTAATTTCTGTTATTGTCATTGTAAAGACACCGAAACACCTTGGAAGAAGGTCTCTCCAATGTTATCTTCCCAGGGAACACTTCAATTTATCTCACTGTTAAAGTATTGGAGAGTTTTTCCCTGTCAACTGGAGAGAGGTGTCTCAATAGGCTCTTTGAATTTAACTATTTCATGTTTAATTTCTGTTATTGTCATTGTAAAGACACCGAAACACCTTGGAAGAAGGTCTCTCCAATGTTATCTTCCCAGGGAACACTTCAATTTATCTCACTGTTAAAGTATTGGAGAGTTTTTCCCTGTCAACTGGAGAGAGGTGTCTCAATAGGCTCTTTGAATTTAACTATTTCATGTTTAATTTCTGTTATTGTCATTGTAAAGACACCGAAACACCTTGGAAGAAGGTCTCTCCAATGTTATCTTCCCAGGGAACACTTCAATTTATCTCACTGTTAAAGTATTGGAGAGTTTTTCCCTGTCAACTGGAGAGAGGTGTCTCAATAGGCTCTTTGAATTTAACTATTTCATGTTTAATTTCTGTTATTGTCATTGTAAAGACACCGAAACACCTTGGAAGAAGGTCTCTCCAATGTTATCTTCCCAGGGAACACTTCAATTTATCTCACTGTTAAAGTATTGGAGAGTTTTTCCCTGTCAACTGGAGAGAGGTGTCTCAATAGGCTCTTTGAATTTAACTATTTCATTTATAATTTCTGTTATTGTCATTGTAAAGACACCGAAACACCTTGGAAGAAGGTCTCTCCAATGTTATCTTCCCAGGGAACACTTCAATTTATCTCACTGTTAAAGTATTGGAGAGTTTTTCCCTGTCAACTGGAGAGAGGTGTCTCAATAGGCTCTTTGAATTTAACTATTTCATGTTTAATTTCTGTTATTGTCATTGTAAAGACACCGAAACACCTTGGAAGAAGGTCTCTCCAATGTTATCTTCCCAGGGAACACTTCAATTTATCTCACTGTTAAAGTATTGGAGAGTTTTTCCCTGTCAACTGGAGAGAGGTGTCTCAATAGGCTCTTTGAATTTAACTATTTCATTTATAATTTCTGTTATTGTCATTGTAAAGACACCGAAACACCTTGGAAGAAGGTCTCTCCAATGTTATCTTCCCAGGGAACACTTCAATTTATCTCACTGTTAAAGTATTGGAGAGTTTTTCCCTGTCAACTGGAGAGAGGTGTCTCAATAGGCTCTTTGAATTTAACTATTTCATTTATAATTTCTGTTATTGTCATTGTAAAGACACCGAAACACCTTGGAAGAAGGTCTCTCCAATGTTATCTTCCCAGGGAACACTTCAATTTATCTCACTGTTAAAGTATTGGAGAGTTTTTCCCTGTCAACTGGAGAGAGGTGTCTCAATAGGCTCTTTGAATTTAACTATTTCATTTATAATTTCTGTTATTGTCATTGTAAAGACACCGAAACACCTTGGAAGAAGGTCTCTCCAATGTTATCTTCCCAGGGAACACTTCAATTTATCTCACTGTTAAAGTATTGGAGAGTTTTTCCCTGTCAACTGGAGAGAGGTGTCTCAATAGGCTCTTTGAATTTAACTATTTCATGTTTAATTTCTGTTATTGTCATTGTAAAGACACCGAAACACCTTGGAAGAAGGTCTCTCCAATGTTATCTTCCCAGGGAACACTTCAATTTATCTCACTGTTAAAGTATTGGAGAGTTTTTCCCTG
Organism: Cromileptes altivelis; assembly: GCA_013133815.1. Lineage (NCBI taxonomy): Eukaryota > Metazoa > Chordata > Actinopteri > Perciformes > Serranidae > Cromileptes > Cromileptes altivelis. The sequence continues at coordinate 18,179,650 of CM023131.1, read as the reverse complement.
TCAACTGGAGAGAGGTGTCTCAATAGGCTCTTTGAATTTAACTATTTCATTTATAATTTCTGTTATTGTCATTGTAAAGACACCGAAACACCTTGGAAGAAGGTCTCTCCAATGTTATCTTCCCAGGGAACACTTCAATTTATCTCACTGTTAAAGTATTGGAGAGTTTTTCCCTGTCAACTGGAGAGAGGTGTCTCAATAGGCTCTTTGAATTTAACTATTTCATTTATAATTTCTGTTATTGTCATTGTAAAGACACCGAAACACCTTGGAAGAAGGTCTCTCCAATGTTATCTTCCCAGGGAACACTTCAATTTATCTCACTGTTAAAGTATTGGAGAGTTTTTCCCTGTCAACTGGAGAGAGGTGTCTCAATAGGCTCTTTGAATTTAACTATTTCATGTTTAATTTCTGTTATTGTCATTGTAAAGACACCGAAACACCTTGGAAGAAGGTCTCTCCAATGTTATCTTCCCAGGGAACACTTCAATTTATCTCACTGTTAAAGTATTGGAGAGTTTTTCCCTGTCAACTGGAGAGAGGTGTCTCAATAGGCTCTTTGAATTTAACTATTTCATTTTTAATTTCTGTTATTGTCATTGTAAAGACACCGAAACACCTTGGAAGAAGGTCTCTCCAATGTTATCTTCCCAGGGAACACTTCAATTTATCTCACTGTTAAAGTATTGGAGAGTTTTTCCCTGTCAACTGGAGAGAGGTGTCTCAATAGGCTCTTTGAATTTAACTATTTCATTTATAATTTCTGTTATTGTCATTGTAAAGACACCGAAACACCTTGGAAGAAGGTCTCTCCAATGTTATCTTCCCAGGGAACACTTCAATTTATCTCACTGTTAAAGTATTGGAGAGTTTTTCCCTGTCAACTGGAGAGAGGTGTCTCAATAGGCTCTTTGAATTTAACTATTTCATTTTAATTTCTGTTATTGTCATTGTAAAGACACCGAAACACCTTGGAAGAAGGTCTCTCCAATGTTATCTTCCCAGGGAACACTTCAATTTATCTCACTGTTAAAGTATTGGAGAGTTTTTCCCTGTCAACTGGAGAGAGGTGTCTCAATAGGCTCTTTGAATTTAACTATTTCATGTTTAATTTCTGTTATTGTCATTGTAAAGACACCGAAACACCTTGGAAGAAGGTCTCTCCAATGTTATCTTCCCAGGGAACACTTCAATTTATCTCACT